>ML101974.1:26731-62215 GCA_003697995.1 Taxidea taxus jeffersonii | reverse complement strand
TGTGTGTGCATACATACGTATGTATACATAAATATGTATGTATGTGTATACACACGTATGTATACATATATATGTATATCTGATGAAAAACCAGTATCCGAGACATAACAAGTCATACATATATATATGTATGCATACATATATATATGGAATATTTTCTCTCCATCTAAATCTAGTCTCCATCTAAATCTAGTCTCCATCTATTTCTCTCCATCTAAATCTAGTCTATTCATTTTCTTAACAGTGACTTTTGATGAGCAAAAGTTCTTAATTTTAGTGAATTCCAAATTATCGACTTTTCTTTTATGTCTATTGCTTTCTGTGATCTAAGAAAACGTTGCCAAACAACGGTAGCAATGGTATTCTCCTATATTTTCCTCCAAAAGTTTCACACTCTGAGCTTTTACATTTAGATCTATAATCATTCATGAATTTATTTTTGTATATGTTACAAAGTAAGAATGAAACACATTCTTTTTTTTCTATATAGTTATTCTTCTCCTTTTTAAATTTAATTTTGCTATTCTTTTTATATCTAGTTAAGGTGAAACCATGGGCCATTTAGACATTCTTATTTACTAATAAACAAATGTAGAGCTTTATGTTTTCCTTCTAGTACTATTTAGCTGCACAAATTTTGATCTGTCAACTTTTTATTATTACTCATTATATAATATCTTTTATAAAAATTTTCCTTGTGATTTTTTTTGATCCCTGGATGATTTGGAAGTTTGTTATTTAATTTTTAAATATTTACTGTTTCCTGGAGAGTTTGTTATTGATTTGTAATTTTATTCCATTTTTGGTTAGGTACTATACGCTCTATGATTTTATTGTTAAAACTTATGGAGATTTGTTTTATGGCCTAATGTAGGCTCTGTCTTATTTTTATATAAAAATTTTATTTATTTATTTGGCAGACAGAGATCACAAGTAGGCAGAGAGGCAGGCAGAGAGAGAGGAAGAAGCAGGCTCCCTGCTGAGTAGTAAGCCTGATGCCAAGCTCGATCCCAGGACCCTGAGATCATGACCTGAGCCAAACGCAGAAGCTTAACCCACTGACCCACCCAGGGACCCCTGGCCCTGTCTTGCTAAATATTTCATACACAATTTAAAAGAATATATATTCTAAGTATCATGCTCTATGAATACAAATAGGTCTAGGTGATTGAAAGTATTTTTCTGATCTTCCAGGACTTTGTTCAATTACTTTCTACTGTTCCCATTTTCTGAGAGAAAAGTGTTATAAAAATCTTCAACTTTGATTGTAGAATTTTCTATTTCTCCTTTTATTTCTATTGAAGTTTTTGTTTTTGCTTTTGTTTTTAATTTTTGTATTTTTTTATAAACATATAATGTATTATTAGCCCAAGGGGTATAGGTCTGTGAATCGCCAGATTTACACACTTCACAGCACTCACCGTAGAACATACCCTCCCCAATGTCCATAACCCCACCACCCTCTCCCTACACCCCTCCCACCTGCACCCCTCAGTTTGTTTTGTGACATTAAGAGTATCTTATGGCTTGTCTCCTTCATGATCCCATCTTGCTTCATTTATTCTTTTCCTACCTCCCAAACACCGCCCCCTTGCATCTCCACTTCCTCATATCAGGGAGATGATATTATAGTTGTCTTTCTCTGATTGACTTATTTCTCTAAGCATAATACCCTCTAGATCCATTCACATCATCGCAAATGGCAAGATTTCATTTCTTTTGTAGGCTACATAGTATTCCATTGTATATATATACCACTTCTTCTTTACCCATTCATCTGTTGATGGACATCTAGGTTCTTTCCATAGTTTGGCTACTGTGGACATTGCTGCTATAAACATCCGGGTGCACGTGCCCCTTTAGATCACTATGTTTGTATCTTTAGGGTAAACACCCAGTAGTGGAATTGCTGGGTTGTAAGGTAGCTCTATTTTCAACTTTTGAGAAACCTCCATGCTGTTTTCCAGAGTGGTTGCACCAGCTTGCATTCCCACCAACAGTGAAGGAGGGTTGCCCTTCCTCAGAATCCTCACCAGCATCTGTCATTTCCTGACTTGTTCATTTTAGCCATTCTGACTGGTGTGAGGTGGTATCTTATTGTAGTTTTTATTTGTATTTCCCTGATGCCCAATGATGTGGAGCACTTTTTCATGTGTCTGTTGGCCATCTGGATGTCTTCTTTGCAGAAATGTCTCTTTGTGTCCTCTGCCCATTTCTTGATTGGATTATTTGCTCTTTGGGTGTTGAGTTTGCTAAGCTCTTTATAGATTTTAGATACTAGCCCGTTATCTGATATGTTGTTTGCAAATATCTTCTCCCATTCTCTCAGTTGTCTTTTGGTAGTGTTAACTATTTCCTTTGCTGTGCAAAAGCTTTTCATCTTGATGAAGTCCCAATAGTTCATTTTTGCCCTTGCTTCCCTTGCCTTTGGCGATGTTCCTAGGAAGAAGTTGCTGCAGCTGAGGTCGAAGAGGGTGCTGCCTGTGTTCTCCTCAAGGATTTTGATCGATTCCTTTCTTACATTGAGGCCCTTCATCCATTTTGAGTCTATTTTCATGTGTGGTGTGAGGAAATGGTCCAATATCATTTTTCTGCATGTGGCTGTCCAATTTTCCCAACATCATTTGTTGAAAGAGGCTATCTTTTTCCATTGGACATTCTTTCCTGCTTTGTCGAATATTAGTTGACCATAGAGTTGAGGGTTTACTTCTGGGCTCTCTATTCTGTTCCATTGACTTGTGTGTCTGTTTTTGTGCCAGTACCATACTGTCTTGGTGATGACAGCTTTGTAATTGAGCTTGAAGTCCGGAATTGTGATGCCACCAACTTTGGCTTTCTTTTTCAATATTCCTTTGGCTATTCAAGGTCTTTTCTGGTTCCATTTCTTTGAAAAAAATGGATGGATTTTGATAGGGATGGCATTAAATGTGTAGATAGCTTTAGGTAGCATAGACATTTTCACAATATTTGGGCTTCCAATCCAGGAGCATGGAATATTTTTCCATTTCTTTGTGTCTTCCTCAATTTCTTTCATGAGTACCTTATAGTTTTCTGAGTATAGATTCTTTGCCTCTTTGGTTAGGTTTATTCCTAGGTTTCTTATGGTTTTGGGTGCAATCATAAATGGGATTGACCCCTTAACTTCTCTTTCTTCTGTCTTGGTGGTGGTGTAAAGAAATGCAACTGATTTGTGTGCATTGATTTTATATCCTGACACTTTACTGAATTCCTGTACAAGCTCTAGCAGATTTAGAGTGGGGTCTTTTGGGTTTTCCACATATAGTATCATATCACCTGCAGAGTGATAGTTTGACTTCTTTGCCGATTCAGATGCCTATAATTTCTTTTTTTTGTCTGATTGCTGAGGCTAGGACTTCTAGTACTATGTTGAATGGCAGCCGTGATAATGGATATCCCTGCCGTGTTCCTGACCTTAGCGGAAAAGCTCTCAGTTTTTCTCCATTGGAATAATATTTGCGGTGGGTTTTTCTTAGATGACTTTGATAATATTGAGGCATGTGCCCTCTATCCCTACACCTTGAAGACTTTTGATCAGGAAGGGATGCTGTAGTTTGTCAAATGCTTTTTCAGCATCTATTGAGAGTATCATATGGTTCTTGTTCTTTCTTTTATTAATGTATTGTATCACATTGATTGATTTGTGGATATTGAACCAACCCTGCAGCCCTGGAATAAATCCCACTTGGTCATGGTGAATAATCTTTTTAATGTACTGTTGGATCCTATTAGCTAGTATTTTGGTGAGAATTTTCACATCTGTGTTCATCAAGGATATTGTTCTGTAATTCTCTTTTTGATGGGATCCTTGTCTGGTTTTGGGATCAAGGTGATGCTATCCTCATAAAACGTGTTTGGAAGTTTTACTTCCGTTTCAAGTTTTTGGAACAGTTTCAGGAGAATAGGAATTAATTTTTCTTCAAATGTTTGGTAGAATTCCCTTGGGAAGCTGTCTGGCCCTGGGCTTTTGTTTGTTTGGAGATTTTTGATGACTGTTAAAATCTCCTCACTGGTTATGGGTCTGTTCAGGTTTTCTACTTCTTCCTGGTTCAGTTGTGGTAGTTCATATGTCTCTAGGAATGCATCCATTCTTCCAGATTGTCAAATCTGTGGCGTATATTTGTTCATAGTATGTTCTTATAATTGTTTGAATTTCTTTAGTGTTGGTTGTGATCTCTCCTCTTTCATTCATGATTTTATTTATTTGTGTCCTTTCTCTTTTCTTTTGGATAAGTCTGGCCAGGGGTGTATCAATCTTATTAATTTCTTCAAAGAACCAACTCCTAGTTTCGTTGATTTGGTCTATTTTTTAATTTATTTTAGTTTCTATTTCATTGATTTCTGCTCTGATCTTTATGATTTCTCTTCTCCTGCTGGGTTTAGGCTTTCTTTGTTGTTCTTTCTCCAGCTCCTTTAGGTTTAGGGATAGGTTGAGTATTTGAGACCTTTCTTGTTTCTTGAGAAAGACTTGTATTGCTATATATTTTCCTCTCAGGACTGCCTTTGCTGTGCCCCACATATTTGAACCATTGTGTTTTCATTATCATTTGTTTCCATTAATTTTTTCAATTCTTCTTTAATTTCCTAGTTGGCCCATTCATTCTTTAGAAGGATGCTGTTTAGTCTCCATGTATTTGGATTCTTTCCACATTTCCTCTTGATATTGAGTTCTTGCTTCAGAGCATTGTGGACTGAAAATATGCAGGGAATGATCCCAATCTTTTGGTACTGGTTGAGACCTGATTTATGACCCAGGATGTGATCTATTCTGGAGAATGTTCCATGTGCACTAGAGAAGAATGTGTATTCTGTTGCTTTGGGATGGAATGTTCTGAATATATCTGTGATGTCCATCTGCTCCAGTGTGTCATTTAGAGCTTTTATTTCCTTGTTGATCTTTTGCTTGGATGATCTGTCCATTTCAGTGAGGAGAGTGTTAAAGTCCCCTACTATTATTGTATTATTGTCGATGTGTTTCTTTGATTTTGTTATTAATTGGTTTATATAGTTGCCTGCTCCCATGTTAGGGATATAGATATTTAAAATCATTAGATCTTCTTGTTGGACAGACCCTTTGAGTATGATATAGAGTCCTTCCTCATCTCTTATTATAGTCTTTGGCTTAAAATCTAATTGATCTGATCTAAGGATTGCCACCCCAGTTTTCTTCTGATGTCCATTAGCATCATAAATTTTTTGCCACCCCATCGCTTTAAATCTGGAGGTGTCTTTGGGTCTGAAATGAGTTTCTTGTAGCAGCATATTGATGGATTTTATTTTTTTAACCATTCTGAAACCCTTTGTCTTCTGATTGGGGCATTTAGCCCATTTACATTCAGGGTAACTATTGAGAGATATGAATTTAGTGCCATTGTATCACCTGTAAGGTGGCTGTTACTGTATATCATATCTGTTCCTTTCTGGTCTACTATTTTTAGGGTGTCTCTTTGCCTAGAGGACCCTTTTCAATATTTCCTGTAGAGCTGGTTTGGTGTTTGCAAATTCTTTCAGTTTTTGTTTGTCCTGGAAGCTTTTTATCTCTCCTATTTTCAATGATAACCTAGCTGGATATAGTATTCTTGTTTTTCTGTATGTTTTTCTCATTTAATGCTCTGAATATATCATGCCAGTTCTTTCTGGCCTGCCAGGTCTCTGTGCATAAGTCCTCTGCCAATGTAATATTTTTACCACTGTATGTTACAGACTTCTTGTCCTGGGCTGCTTTCAGGATTTGTCTTTGTCACTAAGACTTGTAAATTTTACTATTAGATGATGGGGTGTGGACCTATTCTTATTCATTTTTTAGGGGAATTCTCTGCCCCTCATGGATTTTGATGCCTGTTCCCCTTGCCATATTAAGGAAATTCTCTACAGTAATTCCTCCAATATACCTTCTGCTCTCCTCTCTCTTTCTTCTTCTTCTGGAATCCCAATTATTCTAATGTTATTTCATCTTATGGTATTACTTATCTCTCGAATTCTCCCCTTGTGGTCCAGTAGTTGTTTGTCTCTCTTTTGCTCAGCGTCTTTATTCTCTGTCATTTGGTCTTCTATATCACTAATTCTCTCTTCTGCCTCGTTTATCCTAGCAGTAAGAGCCTCCATTTTTGATTGCACCTCATTAATAGCTTTTTTTATTTCACCTTGGTTAGATTTTAGTTCTTTTATTTCTCCATAAAGGGCTTTTATTTCTCCAGACAGGGTTTCTCTACTATCTTCCATGCCTTTTTCTAGCCCAGCTAGAACCTTGAGAATCATCATCCTGAACTCTAGATCTGACATATTACCAATGTCCATATTGATTAGGTCCCTAGCCTTCAGTACTGCCTCTTTTCTTTTTTTTGTGGTGACTTTTTCTGCCTTGTCATTTTGTCCAGATAAGAATATATGAAGGAGCAAATAAACTACTAAAGGGGTGGCAAAGACCCTAAGAAAATGTGCTTTAACCAAATCAGAAGAGACCCCAAATCGTGGTGGGGAGAAAGGGGGTAAAAAGAAGTTCAGGAAAAAAAATTTAAAAAAGAAAAAATATAAAAAGGAAATATATATATATATATATATATATATATATATATATTAGACTTGTGACTAAAACAGTGTCACCCACTTAATTTTGGGAGTATTTTGGTCTCTTAGAAGAAACTACTTCCCAAAATTTTAAAGAATGAAAAATATATATGAGGATAAACACAATGAAAGGAATGGAATATGACTATAAAGTGAAAAAAAAATTTTTTTTCATTTCTAACAGAGGGGTTGATAAAATAAGTTGGTTGGGAGAATAAAGAAAAAGGAAGTGGAGAGAATTTGCTCAGGCTGGGGACTAGAAGAAGCCTGGTGCTAGATTTAGGGTATATATTGATTCATTAGAAGAAGTTGTACCCCAATTTTTTTAGAAGAAAAAACCCTATGTGTATACAAAAAATAAAGTTAGACACAATGAAGGATAAAATATGACTATAATAATGAATGTTCAAAAAAGTTTTTTTTTAAGAAAGGTATTAAGATAAACTAGTTAAAAAGTGTTAAAAGAGGAATGGGTAAAAGTAAAAAAACGTTCAGCAGAAGAAAAAAAAATTTTTAAATAACTTTGCAAGACTAAAGATTCATGGGGAGAAATCCATGAATTCTGTGCTTTGCTTTCTCCTCCTCTGGAATTCCACTGTTCTCCTTGTTAAGTGAACTTGGTCTTGACTGGATTTCTTGTTGATCTTCTGGGGGAGGGGCCTGTTGTAGTGATTCTCAAGTGTCTTCACCCCAGGTAGAATTGTACCATCCTTACCAGGGGCCAGGCTAATTAATCCTCTTGGGTTCGCTTTCGGGAGCTTTTATTCCCTGAACGCTTGCCGTAGATTTCTGGAGGACGAGAATGAAAATGGCAGCCTCCCAATCTCTGGCCCAGAGGATCTGAAAGCTCAGGGCCCCACTCTTCAGTGCACCCTCAGAGAAAAGCACTCAATCACTCCTGTCTCCCTGGCCTCTGGCTGCGCCCCAAGCTCACCCAGCCTGTGACCAAGCATCTTTGTCTCTGGCACACAGATCTGCCTGTAGTCTCCAAACCCCACGGATCCCTGAGCTCTTCCAGGTCAAGGTCTCCCTGGATCTTGTGGGGACCTCACTCACTGAGCAGTGGACTGTGCCACAGATTATGGTTCAAGGTAACCCCAAGTTGAGAGCTCACTCCTCGGCTCTGTCTCTTAGCCGGCTTCCCCGCTCTAATACCTAGGAGCTCTGTGACACTCAGACATCCGCAATCCTTCTGTGATCCCACAGGACCTGAGGCCACGCTGTCCCCATGTGGGCTTCACCCCGGTTTAGCCTCTGGAGTGATGTCCCTCAGTGGAGTAGACTTTTAAAAGTCCTGATTTTGTGCTCCATTGCTCCATCGCTTGCCAGGAGCCAGCCCCTCCTCCCGTGGTCTATCCTTCCATTGCTTTGGATTCACTTCTCAACCGGTCCTATCTTTCAGAAAGTGGTCAATTTTCTGTTTCTAGAATTGCTGCTCTTCTCTTCTATCTCCTGTTGGATTTGTAGGTGTTCAGAATGGTTGGATAAGTTATCTAACTGATCTCCTGCTACCTGATGTCATCTCAGCCTGCTACTTCTCCACCATCTTGAATCTTCCCCCTCTGTTGAATTTTGATTCACATATTTTAAGGCTGTATTATTAGGTAGATATATATTTGTAATTGTTATCTCTCCCTAATGAATTAACAGAATTATTATTATGAAATATCCTTACTTATCTCTGGCAATACTTTTATTTTGAAGTCTATTTATCTTATATTAATATAGCCTCTCCAGCCTTTGTTTTTTCAAGATTTATTTATTTATTTATAGGGAGAGAATCTCAGAACAGATTCCCTGTTGTGAAGCCCGCCAAGAGGCTCAATCTCACTCACCACCCTGAGACTTGAGACTATGAACTAAGCTGAAATCAATAGCTGGTCATTTAACTGACTGAGCCACCCAGGCACCACTCCATCCTTCTTGTGCTTACTATGTTTTTTTCTATTAATTTTATTTAGATATGTATTTGTGTTTTTATATTTGAAGTTTATCATAACAGACAGACTAGAGTTAGGGCTTATTTTTTGAAGTTGTTGTTTTAATCCACCTTAACAATCTTTGTATTTTTACAAGTTTATTTATTCCATTTACATTTAGAATAGTTATTGACCGAAAATTAAACTTAGGGTTACCATTGTTTGGGGTTCTCCTTTCTTTTTTTTCTGTTTACTTCTGTTTTCTGTTTCTTTGTTTCTCCTTTTAGCCTTTTTTTTTGAGTACTTAAATATATTTTAGATTTTTATTCTAATTTGTCTTTAGGCTTTTTAGCCACCTATCTGCATTACTTTTATTGACCTGGAGAATTAATATGCATTCTTAACTTTTCATGGTCTATTTAAAGCTGATACTTAACTGTTTAGGTAAAATGTAGAAAACGTACAATCATGTAAACCCACTTACATCTCATTATTTTTGTTATATTTCTCATATATGTACATACACAGAGAGTATAAATCCCACAAATTACTGTATCTATATTTTTTGTTTCAATCATTCCCTTTGATTTAATAAAATTAAGAGGGAAAATAGTATTTTGTATATACCTAGATATCTACCATATCTGATAGTTTTGTTGTTGTTATTAAAATATAATGTATTATTTGTTTCAGGAGTACAGGTCTGTGATTCATCAGTCTTACGCAACTCACAGCACTCACCATAGCACATATCCTCCCCAATGTCCATCACCATTGCACATACCCACCTCAATGCCACCATGCACCCCATCATACCTACCCACCACCCCTCCAGCAACCCTCAGTTTGTTTCCTGAGATTAAGAGTCTCATGGTTTATCTCCCTCTCTGGTTTCATCTTATTTCATTTTCTCTTCCTTTCCCCTATGATCCTCTGTCTTGTTTCTCAAATTCTTCATATCAGTGAGATATGATATGATAATTGTCTTTCTCTGATTGACTGATTTCACTTAGCATAATACCCTCTAGTTCCCTCCACATCATTACAAATGCAAGAGTTTGGGGTTTTGATGGCTGCATAGTATTCCATTGTATGTATATGCCACATCTTCTTTAACCATTCAACTGTCGATGGATATCTAGGCTCTTTCCATAGTTTGGCTCTTGTGGACTTTGCTGCTATAAACATTTGGGTGCACGTGCCCCTTTGGATCACTACCTTTGTATCTTTAGGGTAAATACCCAGTAGTGTAATTTCTGGATCATAGGGTAGCTCTATTTTCAACTTTTTGAGGAACCACCATACTGTTTTACAGAGTGGCTGTATCAGCTTGCATTCCCACCAACAGTGTAGGAGGGTTCCCCTTTCTCCACATCGTCACCAACATCTGTCCTTTCCTGACTGGTTAATTTTAGCCATTCTGACTGGTGTGACGTGGTATCCCATTGTGGTTTTGATTTGTATCTCCCTGATGCCACCTGATACTTTTTATTTCCCCTTGAAGATCCATAATTTTATAGGAACTTTAAGGTTTTAGATTTTATTGTATTTATCTTTACATGCAAAATTTTTAAAAAATCTCCAAATACTGATAATTTTGTTTCTTCTTTTCCAGTATTTTTATTTCTAATATCTGTTTTATTATTATTGAGATGACTAGAATTTCAAATAAAAATAGTGTTATCGGACATATTTATTTAGTTTTTTTTTTCTTCCTGTTTCAGTTACCTATATGGTTACCTGTATTACCTATATACCTATGTCTGTATAACAATTTATACTAAGATGTATTGACTTGAAATAACAACATATAAATGTTCACAAATCTTGAATTCGACTGGGCAATTCTGCTTTACATGTAGTCTGCCAGGAATCTGGAGGGCCACAATCTCAAAAGTTCCCTCATTCAAATGGCTGACATTTGTTTAAGAGATCAGCTATAGCTATTGTCTGAGGGTCTTAGTTCTTGATTTTTATCTCCTTCACATGACTTCTTGGTCATGTGATATAACATGATAGCTTGATTCCAAGCAGCAACATTTCAAGAGGCCAAAAGTGAAAGCTGACATCCTCTTAAGTTCTGGATTCAGCAGTCCCATATCATCACTGGCTGTATCCAAAGCCAGTCACAAAAATAACAGCTTCAAGGGGAGAATTAAGCTTTGACTTAATGTGAAGACTAACTTGTATGTCAGGTATTGGGAAGGTATTATTGAAAGCCATGATTGGAGACTAACACACCTTCTTAATCTTATGCCACTAATCATGATGTTGATATAGAGTACCCTTTTATTTCCATTACCTTGAAGTAGTACTATATGAATTTTTTGGTGTGTTGCTATAAGATACTTATAAGATAATACATGTTGGTAGATTTCATGGTATTAAAACAGCTTTGGATTGCTTAAGGGTCAGTTTTAACAAATGTTCGAAGGGCCGTTAATTACCATTTTATGTAAGTTGTTACAAAAAATGTAACAGGGGGCGCCTGCATGGCTCAGTGGGTTAAAGCCTCTGCCTTCAGCTCAGGTCATGATCCCAGGGTCAAGCCCCATGTGGGGCTCTCTGCTCAGCATGGAGCCTGCTTCACCCTCTCTCTCTCTGCCTGCCTCTCTGCCTACTTGTGATCTCTGTCTGTCAAATAAATAAATAAAATCTTTAAAAAGAAAAAACAAAAAATGTAAACAGAAGAAATGTTACATAGTAATTATAAAACCATAATGTTAATTTAGGATATCTTGTTTTATATGGTTGAAATGCCCTATTATTTAAAAAAATGAAAACCAAACACAGAAAAACTTAAGAAAAAAGATTTGATGAATTTGATTAAAACCAATTAGGATTTCCCCTCAAAAAAGAAATGACGGTTTTGGAGGGGAGGGCATGGAGGTTTGGGTGAGCCTGGTGGTGGGTATTATAGAAGGCACTCATTGCATGGAGCACTGTGTGTAGCATATAAACAATGAATTTTAGAACACTGAAAAATAAAAGAAAAGAAATGACAAATAAAATTAATATACAAATAACAAATCAAGGGAGAAAAGATTAACAATATTTAAAACTAAAAAGGATGAGTTACCTAGAATTCACAAACTAACAGGAATAATATAATAGCCCTCTGGTAAAATGAAAAGGGAAGAAATGATTAATTTCCTGAAAAAGTGAAAAGCCCAACAGCCCTGAAGGAAATGCAAGAGGAAATGTAGGCTGGTGCAACTATTGTAAAGTGCAATTTAGATGCTAGAGCTTCATCAAGTTAAGAATTCAAAGATACATAATCCAAATCCTGCTCCTGAGATAATATCTTAAAGAAATGTTCACATAGGTTGGCAATGAAGACATTAAAGGTGTTTCTCATAGCAAGATTGCTATAGCAGGGAGATCAGTGCAAATTAGATGCCCATGAGTGGAAGCATGGATAAAATTTGGTGAATCACTGTGTTTTGCAGCAATTCAATGCAATGGATGAATTATATATTAAGCAATATCAAAAGATCTATCATGCATATCATTTATGTCCTTTCAAGTATGTGAAATAAAATAATAGCATATTAATAAAAAATACTCTCCAAATGTAATAGAATGTTGCTGACAGAAGAGTGAAGAATAAGGACAAAAGGGAACAAAAAACTAGGTAAAAAGAGAAAGAAAATTTCACAAAAATGAAACATATACAGTAGAGTGTAACTTGTTCCTTACTTTCCTTTTTCATTCTATGGATTAAAAAAAAAACAACAAAGATTAAGATATAGCTAGAAATTTACATGCATTAATTTCCAAAAAAGAAGAAATTTAGAACATATGTTTGACACATTAATGTCTGCTTATTGCATAAATAGTTATTTATTTAATTATTATTAAATTATTTAAGTATTGCTCTTTTGTAATTATTTTATTTCAATTAGATGATATAATTGATGGCTACTTAAGAAAAAGTAGCCACAGGGGCGCCTGGGTGGCTTAGTGTGTTGGGCCTCTGCCTTCAGCTCAGGTCATGATCCCAGGGTTCTGGGATCAAGCCCTGCATCAGGCTCTCTGCTCAGCAGGAAGCCTGCTTCCCCCCTCTCTCTCTGCCTACCTCTCTGCCTACTTCTGATCTCTCTCTCTCTCTGTCAAATAAATAAATAAATAAATTTTTAAAAAAAAGGAAAAGTAGCCACAATTTCTGTTCCTCAAAGAACACACTTGATAGAGATACTAAAGTAAATTTTATTTTACCGGTACCAAAATGTGGAGTTGTGTTATTATACTGTTTATTTCATAAGGCATAATGCAGATAGCTAGCAAACTAAAGTGAATTCAGCTGTAGTTAGATTTAATCATTATCCCATTATCCTCTTTATTGCAAAGTACATTAGGGAAAGATTTAGAGATGTTATTTTCCAAATATGTTCTTCTTTTCGAATCAAGGACGTTAAAGCTCTAAAAGGAAAGATTATATAAAATGTTCTTAAAATTAATTGGAAAGAATATTGTATGAAAGAGCAAAAGAGACTAGTATATTATTTCTTATCTATCTGAATCTCAATCATTTTGAATTTTTCTTGCTTTAACAAAATTTACTGGAAGTTTACACTTAAAACGTTATTAAGTAGGGCATCTCCAATAAAAATATGTAAATTTCAGAAATATTTGCATAGTTTAGCATTTCTTGTCTTTCAGTAGTATAAGAACACAGGTTCTGAAGTTAGTGGTCTGTTGTAATTGTGACTCTTAAAAATACATAGTTTAGTTGAATCATTAACAGTGTATGTTTCCTTTATGTGAGAATACTCATTTTCCCAAAAATTACAACAAAAGAGGAATTACCAAGCATATTCATATTCTGAGAACTAACTTCCTTGTATTTCTCAGATCTTAAAGATAGGAAAAATTACCACGAAGTTTAATCTTAAGGAAAAATATTTTTGGGGCACCCGAGTGACTCAGATGGTGAAGCATCTGCCCTTGGCTCAGGTTATGATCCCTTGGATCTAGCCCTTCATTGGACTCCGTGCTCAGTGGGGAGTCTGTTTCTCCCTCTCCCACTGCCCCTCCCCCTGCTCATGCTCTTTCTCCTGCTCTCTCTCTCTCTCAAATAAATAAATAAAATCTTTGTTAAAAAGAAGAAAAATGAAAAAGATTTTGAATCACAAAATATTCAATTTTATCCTTTCAAAGTATCATCTATCATTAGATTTCTAATCTTTCATAGTTGGTATAGGATCTCCATGGTACATGTTAGGTATTCGTCTTGGCTACTGACAGGTAGAGTGTATTTATAAAATTATGTCAGTAAATACTTCCTTCTCATTTTTCAATTTGAAATATATAAGCCTTTTCCAGAATATAAGCAACATGTGTTTGGGGGGTGGGGGTGGGCAGGGGATGATCTTCTGGAGGGAATTTAACAATATGTATTTTTTTTCAGTGTTAGGTTAGATATCTGTTCTGGGAGAGTATAACTTAAAAGTTTTGAATAGTAAGTGGTGAAATGTCATGTGGTGAAATGCCTTATATGAGGCATTATCTGCCTCATATAAGGAAAGGATTTGGTAATCGTGACAGCAGTAGATAGAAAAACCAAATAAAATAACTGATTTGAATTTCTTTTTTGAGAAATAACTCTAAACTTCTGATGCAAATAAAGTGTCTGAATTCTCAGTGATGGCCTAAGAAAAATGATTGATTGATATATGGAGCTTCCCAAAAAGCAGGTCTAAAGAGTAATCTCATGAATATACCAATATATATTTAATGGTTACAAATGCTCTCTTCGGAGAAATGTGTTGAGGGGAAGGGGCTCAAAACTTTTAAATATATGTGGTAATTTGGGGACCATTGAGGCAGAGAAAGGACAAAATGGCTTCTCAAGAATCATTGTAACATGAATAATGTAGCAAGGGTATGCAGAAAAGTATAATATGAGAATAACATGAAAAAGAAAATGAGAGAGAATGCCTAGTCACTGGCACAGAGAAGGGTCACTAAATGCAAAGGAAACCTAATTCTTAATTGGAGTCTTTTCACATATTTTCCCAGGAAGGTTTGAAACTTAACATCCCTATATGGGACAACTAAGATCTGTAATGTCTCATTATGTTTCTTTTTAGCAGTTTCTAGCATTTGAGAGAAAGACACTTGCAAAATCAGAGATGTGGTTCTCCTACTAAAAATAAGCTCTTGGAAAGTATCAGTAACTCATGAAACTAGTGCCAGTATGTTACTTTAGATTAATTTCTGCCAACTCTCCCTGCCACTACTCTTGGCTCACTTCCTTTCCTACTGCATCAGCCCCATTCTCATTCCACTGCATAACCTCAGACTCATCCTTCAAACCTAATTATATAGCATAATCCAAACCAGACCCCATGAATCAATAAAGGCCACTTGTCACTTTTCCTAAAGAAAGAACTGAAGGGCTAATTTTACATTAAGTAACTGTCTTTTTTTTTCCCCTTTGAATTTCAGAAGGGAGAATTCTCTGCTGTGGAAGAGTAGTAAAATTAGAGGCACGGCATGGACTCAAAATTGAAACTTTTTCTATCAAATTCTAATTTTCCAAATGCAGATACATTTTCTACATTTTGATAAATTAAAAAGAGATTGATCTAGTAAAAAAAATTATGCCTTGACACTTTCAGAATTAGAATACAAATGGTCAAAATCTATTTAATTTGCAAACAGTTTATTATATTAATACAAAATATTAATCTCTTGAGTTATAAACTTATTCCTGATTATCATCCAAATAGCAAATAAATGAAAGATTTACTAGAAAAAGTCCTATCCTTCTATCAAAAAGTGGCAAGGTGGGGCGCCTGGGTGGCTCAGTGGGTTAAGCCTCTGCCTTCAGCTCAGGTCATGATCTCAGGGTCCTGGGATCGAGTCCCATATTGGGCTCTCTGCTTGGCAGGGATCCTGCTTCCTCCTCTCTCTGTCTCTCTCTGTCTGCCTCTCTGACTACTTGTGATCTCTCTCTGTCAAATAAATAAATAATATCTTTTAAAAAAAAGTGGCAAGGTTGCTAAGCAGTGATTATAAGTACAATGAAAAATACAGCCCTCACTTTGTATAGTTCCAACACACTTGGATTTCAGTTACCACAGTTTGGTTAAATAACACCAGTTCTTGTACAACACAGTTTATATTTCAGTCACCGCAGTGTATTAACTGTGAGTAACTAAAATGTACTAACTTCACTGTTAGCTCTTCCATTCACCAATCACTATGGTGTAACAGATGCCCATCATGATCAGTGATTGAGCATGTCACTTCTTTTGCTGTCTGCCACTGTGTATCTGTGACTCAGTTCATACTCAGACAGCAAAGAACAGGGCCATGTTGCCTCCTTGTCTCTAGTGACAAGCCTATGTGCCATTTTACTAAATAAAATGGATAATTAAAAGAAAGAATGGTTAATAAAGATGGAAACACAGCAAAGAAACAGAAAGATGAGAGTCCTGGGGGTGAAACTTGAATTAAATACAAATGGAGTTACGGAAGAAATAGCTGGCCATGTTTGTTAGCAGTACTGCAATTGAGAAGACTTGGGATATGCAGCCAAAGGAACTTAGTGAGGGCAGATTTATGAACACAAAAGCAGTTGTGGGAATGTAAACTGGTGTAGCCATTGTGAGAAACAGTACAGAATTTCTTTTAAAAATTAAACAGTATGGAATTTCCTTAAAAAATTGAAAATGGAATTACCATAATATCCAGTAATTCCATGACTAGGTATTCACCCAAAGAATATAAAACCACTAATTTGAAAAGATAGATGCAGCCCTATGTTGACAGCAGCATTATTTACAATTGCCAGGATATGGAAGAAACCCAAGTGTCCATCAATACATGAGTAAAGATGTGAGATACATACATATGTCTGTGTGTATATATGATGGAATATGACTCAGCCACAGAAAGGGAAATCTTGTCATTTGTAATAACGTCGATGGGTCTAGAGGGTATAATGCTAAGTGAAATAAGTCACTCAGAGAAAGACAAATATCATTTAATTTCACTAATACTGTGTAATTTAAGAAACAAAACAAACAAATAGAGACAAATGAAAAAACAGACTCTTAACTCTGGAGAACAAACTGGTGGTTACCAGAAGGGAGGTGGGTGGAGGGACTAGTGAAATAGGTGAAGGGGATTAAAAGTGCACTTGTGATAAGCACTGAGCAATGTATAGAGTTGTCAAATCGCCAAATTTTATGTCTGAAACTAATAAAACACTGTATGTTAATTATACTGGAATCAAAAAAAAAAAAAAAAAAAAAGAGGGGGAAGGGAAGGGAAGGGAAGGGAAGGAGTTCTGATGAAAAGCATGACAACTTCTCAGAAGTGCTGCCGGCAAAAAGTCTTCACATTAACAGAGCTCTCAGAGACATTCCATGACATTAAAAGTATGAAGGATAAAATTTTGGAAGCTGATCCAAACTTAGAAAGAAATATGACAGTACACCAAGGTGTAGAGAAAATATTTGCTCCATATCTTAAGTTATATGATAAAAAGTCAAGCAGTATTCAATGTATTCTTGACAGGTTTTTTTTTTTTTTACAAAGACATAAAGCATTTTAAATCTCATGAATTCTAATGTTTTGAATTTGTACTAAGTAAATGGTAGCTTTACTTTTTTATTTCCCTATTTTTTTAAATGGCAGTAAGAGAGCCTTTAATGTTTTCACACACAAAAAAATGTTTTAAGATGGGGCAATTTTCATTTTTTCTCACTGATTATTAAAAATCAAGGTTTTAGCATGCACAGACATGTTCACAGTCTTAACTACCATACCAAGTGAGGGCTGCTTGTATTTTATATATGACATTTTTATAGTTTTAAAATAAGTTTAATGATGTTTAATTTATGCTCTTCAACTATGATTATCTCTATGTCACAGTTAATGCAGCTAGTACCTTTGAACTATAGCTGTATACCCAATATAAACACACTGGCAAGAACAGAAACAGACCCCATTTCAAGCCCATAAAACCATAAAATTGTTTATTTGTATAATCACTCACATTTCTTTGAATATAGACTATGTGCTAAGAGCAGTGCTAGCTTAGGACAATATTGAATAGGACAAATCAAGGTTTCTTTTCTTCAAATACCTTATTGTCACCTGTACATTTCTGTTCCTTACTTTCCTATAGAAAACAAATTCTGTAGGAGGAAAAAATTATGGCAGGAAAACAACACATTATATTGTCATTTTGTTAAACACATTCTACTTACATTTTCTCAATGTAAGCTTTGGGACAGGTTTCTTTCAGTTCAAAAGCTAGTACCTCATTTGAGAATGATATATGCTTGACTAGAAGTACATAACATTTCTTTAAGATTTCATTTATTGATTTATTTGCATATTTATTTATTTATTTATTTGAGAGAATAGTGAGTGCGCCCAGTGCAGGGCTCAATCTCACCACCCCGAGATCATGACCCAAGCAGAAATCCAGTCAGATGTTTAACTAGCTGAGCCACCAGGTGCCCCAGGAGTACAGAACTTTTAATATCTTGCTGTTTGGATGTTTTTAAAGTGTAATGTGCCATACATTTTCATTCATATTAGAGATTGTATTATGTATCTGATCTCTAAATGTGAGGCTTGAGTATGTTCCAAAATGAATGATAACTCTTTGGAAACCTAAAATATCTGGTGCTAAATATCATATTTCAGTTCAAGAATTTTTTTAAAAGATTTATTTATTTATTTGAGTGGGGGAAGGGCAGAAGGAATGAGAGCCCCAAGCAGACCCAGTGCTAAGTGTGGAGGATCCGGAGCTGGATCTCACAACCCTGAGATCACGACCTGAACCAAAACCAAGTCCAACAACACTTCACTGACTATACTACCCAGGTGCCTCTCAGTTCAAGTTTTCTATAATTACTGATTCTTTTACATAAGAAATAAGCTATTTAAACTAAATTTCAACAGTGATGATTAAGCATATTTTAACAGATTATAAAATGTTAAATTATCATTGGGCTGTATAATAATGATGAATAACTTAGAACAATATATGATGTTGAGTAATTTCCTAGTGTCTATTTTCTGCTCAGAGGCACTATTGAAAGCTGACATCACTCAATGGGCTCAAAGTCATCAATATATAGTACATGTATGCTCAAATATATATACTATATATAATTATTTATATATATTAGATATGTATACATTTATATATAAAAAGAGATCATACACATGTTGAAAAAATCTGAATATAAGATTTGAATACACATGGATATGTATATCTGTGATAGCTAAGCCAAAAATATTGTTACAATAAGAAATTATTTAATTTATGATCATTTTAAAATTTGCCCTATGATGAATTTCTTTGCCATGTACCTAGGCAAGTAATGATTCTTACTCATGTTTTCTACCAATAACTATAATTCTAAACTATTTTACATATACTATTTTACATGTTACTTCATAATATTTGACAAAGTAATACTAAGGTCTACATTTACTTATTGTCTTTATGGATTTCATGTTTATTCTTGTACTCAGTAACTGATCTCCTGTATCTCCATTAGTTAACCAGATGATAGTAAGAGGAAAGTCAAATCTTGCTTTTCTATATTATATTTCAGTTTTAGAGAGTACCAGTATACTTTGATCCTCAGTATCAGGAGCATTATGTAGGATAAATATTATACCTGGCTAAGAAAATGAGTTTAAAGCAAAGCAAATATTTTAACTGATTATGCAATAAAAAACATTATCAGGTTCAGAATCTTTTATTCTTTATATGCGATCCTGTAATTTTTTATTTCATTATGTAAATCAGATTTATAATTATATTTTTGATATAAAAGAAACATTTAACACCAAACATTTATCTAAAAGTAGTTCATTTTTATGTCATAGATTTATTTACAAATTCCTATCATGCTTCAATCACTCTAACAGATTCTGAAAATACAAAAGTGAATAAAGTTCCTGCCATGTGAATATAATCTATAAGATAAACATCATAATAGAAATTTGTACAAATCCTCATGAAAGTAGACAGGAGGAAAGTTCTCACTGAGTTGAGGAGAGTTCTGAAAGTTCCTTTCACAATTTTGTAAGTTTATTTAGTTTAGATAAGCAAAGCAAACCCACCTATGTAATGGGGATTATTCTTTAAGAACATTGTTGTGATTTTCCTTCTTAAAAAGTAGAAACGGGGCATCTCCGTGGTTGTCAGTTAAGCTACAGACTCTTGATTTCAGCTCAGGTCATGATCTCAGGGTCCTGAGATGGAGCCCCAGGTTGAGCCTTGTGTCAGGCTCTATGCTCAGTGGGGAATCTGTTCAAGGTTCTCTCTTTCCCTCTCCCTCTACTCCTCTGCCCCACCCCACCATATCTCTCATCTCTCTTTCTCTCTCTCAAATAAACAATTTTTTTTTTTTAGTAGAAGCATGGAATGTTTTCTCACTACTTTTGGTAGTGAGAAAGTTTTGACAGAAAATGAGTAGGGAGGGGCGCCTGAGTGGCTCAGTGGGTTAAGCCTCTGCCTTTGGCTCAGGTCGTGATCTCAGGGTTCTGGGATTGAGCCCCGCGTTGGGCTCTCTGCTCAGCTGGGAACCTGCTTCTCCCCTCTCTCTCTGCCTGCTGCTCTGCCTACTTGTGATCTCTCTTTCTCTCTCTGTCAAATAAACACATTAAAAAGAAAGAAAAGAAAATGAGTAGGGAAGGAACATACTGAGATCACATCTTGCTTTGAGAACAACTTCCTCCTAAGAACAAACTCCAAAAAAAAAAAAACCAGGGAATCAGATTTCCCATAGTTGCCAGTCTGTGCATTATAGAATTTCCATCGTTCCAGAAAACTGTGCTGGGGGCATTGGAGGATGGCTATTGGGTGAGGCATTTATACTTGCCACTCTTGCAGCAGTGGACACACTGCTAAGCAGTGGACACTCTACTAAGCTCAGAGCTTGGTGTGGGGCATAATCTGGGCATTCCAGGATCATGACCTGAGCCTAAGGCAGATGCTTAGCCAATTGAGCACCCAGATCCCCCTGACATTTGGAATTTTCTTGAACAGCTTTTTCCCTAATTCTTATCTCTGTGTCATTTTGTTCGACTTTCTGGGAAATTTCCTCTACCTTATCTTCTAGACATTCTATTTATTTCTTGTTAATTTCAATGCTCATATTTTTAACTTCTAAGACTTCATTTTTGGAGGGAGATAAGTTTGTTCTTTTTCTAATAGCTTCCTGGGTTTTTGTTTTTGTTTCCAACTATTAGTACAACTTCCTTTCTTATCTGGTTGATTATTTTAACAATTTAATTTCTTTTATGTTATCCTTGATCTAATATCTCTGCTTGTTTCTTTCTCTTTCTTTTCCTCTCTCTTTCTTCTGTTTGTTTTGGTTTCTTTGTTTTGGAGGCTTTCCTTAAGTATCTCAAGATGTTGTCTGTTTGTTTATAATTGAGTGAAGACCACTGAACTTCTCTGTAGGGGAACTAGGGGAGTTGTTGGTCCATGCCCTTTTCTGTATGATGTTAGTTGTTATATGGGAATTCACCTGATGTCTCTGGGGCACCTCACTGCTTGAGAGGATATTCTAGTTTCCTGCCCCACGAAATATGTGCTTGAATGCTGTCCTGGGAACAAGGCAGGGAGAGAGCAGAATGGAGATTCAGATCTGTCAGCAGTCAGGTTTTCATCTGATCCCCTGGTGTCAACTCTGTGCCTCTCCCTTGCTTTCAGAGAATGAAAGTCTGGCTTGTGTGTGGGTGTGCATAAATAGGTCGATCTAGGTTGGTAGCAGTTTGACTGAGCAGGGTGGAGAAGGGGAACTGGAAGCCAGTTGTCCTGTCTACGGACTTGAACCTGATTGCCAATTGCGGTCACAGCCATCAGGCTTCTGCAAACACTTAGATTGGAACAGCTTTTGTACTAGTGAGTCAATCGCAACTCTTCAAATCATCTTTGCATATTCGCAAAATTTCTTCAAATTTATGCTATATTCTATTGTTCTGTAGGCAGAGAAGCAGACAGAGACAGAGGAGGAAGCAGGCTCCCCACTGAGCAGAGAGCCTGATGCGGGGCTTGATCCCAGAACCCTGAGATCATGACCTGAGCCGAAGGCAGAGGCTTAACCCCGGGCACCCCAAAAGTCAATTTTCATATGCTTGATGCTTCTGAATGATATAAGCAATTTTCCAAGGATATCAAATAATAAATCTGAATATATTGGGCAGATTCATAGGAATCATAGAGAATAGATCTGTCAGAGACCTAAGGAGGCCATCTGGCATACAGAGCAGATTTCTTTTTATTGAAGTAAAATAGTATTCTACACCCATTTTACAGCTGAGGTAACTGGTACTTGTGATATTGTTTTTGCCATTACCAATGCAAGAACCTGTCTCCTGCTTCTCTGAACCAGTGCTCTTAAGTTTCCAAGGGAAACTCTATTATGATAGAACTAGAGAAAGTACTCCCAACTAAAATGAGTGCAAGTTAGACAAGGTTGTTAGAGTCCCTTAGAACCATAGAGTCTGGACTACTGATTGCTCAGTGACTGAATCAGCTTTGGACATTCCCTGCCCTGGTTAAAATTTCCAGTTAATTATTCCTTCCATAAATCTCGGCACACTGCCTCCCAAGAGCCCAGCCAGAGAGAAAACGGTCTTCCCTTTCCTCTCCAATGTGTAACTCATATAGCCATAGTCAATGTGTGATATTTCAATTGCTAGTTTTCAAAGATGTGGGCAAATACCAACGGGTCTGGAATTGAGATACCACGATCATTTCATCTTTGATTTAAAGCACACTTTAACCTCAGGTGCCGCAAGGCATAAGGTTAATGCATCGACCTGCTGCTGCGGGTAACCCCCTTGCCATAACGGTCTTGTTTTCTGCCCCAGCTTGGTACCTATTTCAATATACTTTACAGCTAGTAGGTAAATATGACATTCAGATTTTATTCCCAAGAGCACTGAATGCTACTGAGATAGTACTATCTCAGATAATAGATGTTAGAGATATTTTCCTGTTTGAGGCTTATCTTCTAAAAATTCTTATTTTTTTCCTTATGTAATAAAATTGTTGCTTTTGGTGTGTGTTGCTTTTGGTATATGTAGGTAGGTAGAAACAAATTATGTACCAATTATTTTTAAACTTTCCTTTTATGAAGTTACTTAAATATTTACAGCTCCTGGAAAACAATATTTTGCTATAATAATAAGTAGGTGTGTGCTTGGGGATGGTGGGGAAGTAACAGAAATAGAATAACCCCAGGAATGGAAATTATACACTTAGCCTTTATGTAATTTTAGTGTATGATTATGTAATATGCTCTCACATGTCCATTTAACATAATTACATATTGTTCATCTTAATTGTCTTGTGCTTTTGTTCTCATACATTCTGTTTATTGTATTTTTCCTATTCATATGTCTATCCTTAATACATTTTCTCAGAAACATAAGTGTTGTTATAACCAGGAATATTCCCATACTTGGAGAACCAAAATAGCAAGAAAATACTAATTAGCATAAGACCAGTGGAATTTCTGGTGAAAGGACATGAAACTAAAGCAAATAATGTGACTTCATTTGCTAATTGTCTACTTAAATCTACATTCGTGGGAGGGGTTTACCAAAATGTGTATTTAAACTGGCAGATGATTCTACCACAATAACACCATCATCATCATTCTTTCAGGTTGATGGGAAAACCAGGGGCTACTTTTCCTTCCCAGGGTGTGGCAAACTGTGAAGCTTTAAGCTGATTAAAAAAACAAAGGCATCTCTTTTAAATCTGGAGATCTTGTCTTCACCAAGTATGAAGCTAATGTTTCTCCACAGCAGAGAAACTTGGAAGTGAGAAAACAGGTGACTTTTAACACTGTTATTGCCTTACGTTGTCTGTTATTAATTGTTGCTCTTTATTGTTAAGCTTTAAAAATTCAATTTCTTCTTAATTCTCCTTTTTTATTCTTTCTTAAATCAGTACACATAGGTAGTGAATGATCCAAATCTTGGATCTGTTCACTCATTTTTCTTTTTCCTTTTAGTTTCAATATTGTGAGGAAATTGAGAGCCCAGAACATCTTGAGGCTGCATCCATTCCTTGAGCAGGATACAGAATCATCCTTTAGTATTCTGAGAAGGAATGAGGCTAGCTACCTGGGAAAATATTCACTGTGGTTTAAGTTATGAATTGTCCCCATAAGTTTTTGTAAACATTTAAAAATATAGAAAGATCATGCTATGTGTCAAAAACATAGGAAAAATAAAAGAGAACAATTCAGGAGGAAAAAGAAAATTACTTTCATCGGTATGAAATTTGAGGACACAAATAGACAAAAGTAAGAGGTACAAAAAACTTTTAGATAAACTTTTTCTGCAGTTGAGAGGAGGCAACTACAATTATGCAAGATGAAAATATTTACTCCTTTAACCATATGTATTGCCCACCTTGTTTCACAAATCATTACAGATAGACATACTCAAATCTGGATGTGAAAAATTTTATCCCAAAACATAGGTGTTTGTTTTATTTTTCCTTATCACTGCATGGGATCAGTTATGAATCACCAGCCAATATGTTCAATAATATCTATGGCAGAATATGTTTCACAAATGTCCTAAATCTCGCACCAAGCACCATTACTGAACAGGAAATGAGTGCTTTGGTTGAGCGGGTCCAGAGGAAAATAGTATAAATTACACACTTGCATATCAATTAAGAGCAGTTAGAGGTTATTTGTGTAAATGACTTCCATACCACTCAGTTTTGAATGATGGGGGTTGTTTGGATTTATCAATGATTCTCAATCACCTGCCCCTTAATTACAGACTGTTCTCCAGACCTATAGTTAGGAGTATTAAAGTGAGTGTTCCTGTCATTTGAATCATGGTGTGGAGTTATCTGGGTCACCACGTTAAAAGAGAATTCATTATGTTGGTTTCAGGAACTAATGTCGGTGATCACTTTCTCTACGTACTACTGTTGTATTGAGTAAATTACCATATACCTGCTTGGCACTTCATTGAATGGCTGAAGTTAATTTAAAATAAGTACTCCTATATAATGGTAAAAAGTGAAACTGACCTGATTACTCTTGGCCTTTCCTGATTCACTTTACTGGGTAATGTTATAGTAGTATATAATCACTTGGGCCTCACATCTGGAATAAAACTATTCTATTATGATAACTTTTGAAAGATTTTATTAATCCAAGGACATAACAAGTAAAACAGTTCTTACTTTTCAAGAGTAAGAAACATGAAATGCATCACACTGTTGAGAAAAATCTTGCCCAGGATTTCCAGGACTTATCATCCGAGCTATAAAAAGAGAAAATATGTGATAGTGAGTTGATACAGGAATGTGAGATGATTTGAAAAACTTGTCTCGATTTGTAGGAAAATCTGGCTATTGTACAGAATGCAAACCAAAACATCCCCACCTTCTTCTCCATCCTTTGCCTAACCTACCCAAGAGACACACTGTGATTCTCACTTCAGAAAATAATTGAAAATTAGCCATATTGTCACTGTGTGTGTGCGTGTGCACATGTATATAAATACTTGCAACTTCGTTATGTTGCCTCTTTAACTTAATATTTCTTTTAATTCCTGTAATTCTGTTTCTTATGCTAACAAAATCAGTGTATGCTGTACATAAACCACTCATCAACAGTCAACAAAATTTGAAAACAGAGTGAGTACAATTATCCAGTTTCATGTCTTTCTCTGTCTTTCCCCTACCACAAATGCTTTAGATTTCTATTCAAAAATACAAGATTAAAATCACACTGTGTCATGCATACATTTAATAAAAATACCAAATTTGATTTTATTCAACAGTTACATAATTCTATGGATATGTTGTGTGATTATCATTATTGTAAAATCTGTTTCAAATTTTCAATAAATCCCATGGAACCTGTGCTCCAGAGGACACACTGGAAAAATTGTCTCAGGACAATATTGAGATAGAATTCATGATGAGAACTGAATAAAACCCTATGCAGAACAGCAGACTTTTTCCAGGGTAGGAGAAGAGCAACGAGAGGTCATTGCAACTGCATTCAGTAGTAAGCTCATCTCAAGGAAATCTTTTAGGGGATTATTATACCTTAATTTCAAATTCTAATTCTGAAAATTTAGAACCACTAACTGCAAAGGGTTGACTAATTGACCCCTACAGTTTCGCCTACTTCCTCTTGTTTCGTAATTTATTTGGAAAAAAAAAAAAAAAAGCACAGCTAAGATCTAAAGTTTCTGAAAAAAATGCCAAGCAAACCAATTATTCAAGTAAAATATACCATTAGGAAGAACAAAGTAGAAAAATGGAAGTTCCTAAATATGTTGCAAAGTTTTTTTCTCACACTTAACAGCACACCGGATGAAAAAGAATGTGTGCAAAAAATACTTAAAGTAAGAAAAAATATATCATGAAACCTTAATAAATGTTGTACATAATACGTAATTTTTTCTTTTCAAGATTAAAATCTACTAGATTTCCTCCCATAAATATTTTTACCTATCCGATCTCTTTACATGTTAATTACATCCAATTCAACACTATATTTTTGAGCAGAGGAAAAATTTCTTATTGGACACTTCAGTGACAGAAAAGTGAACTGTTTTCAAAAAGATTATTTCTTAGGTGTCCCAATTCTTAGTGAACTACCTTCTTGAACTTCTTGTATAGTCACATGGTTTTTAAGCAATAAAAGCTTATTTCCAAATATATAACAACTTCAGTATCAGAATGGAACAATATACATTTTTCATAATTTATTTCCTTTTTTAAGAAATGTATCTGTGTTATGTACAGTTAGTGTCTATTAATATTAATTTTCAGATTCTATAGGTCCAGCTATAATTTTTTTTAAATTTTTCTTCAGATATAAAATACCTTTACATATGGTTCATGCTTTATGCCCAAATTGGCTTACCATATGGTAGTACTGGTTTTCTCAGACATGCATATTTTATGAACAGAAAGACATAAATATTTTTACAAAGACTGAATATGGTCACAATGTAGAATTACAAATTTAGTACTCAGAAAACAGGTATATACAATATTTTGATGTTAATTTGGATCTGTAATAAAAAAAGTAAACTTTTAATATTCAGTTCTGTACTATAAATGTCTCCACTTTATTCTATTTTATTATTATTTTTTAAAGATTTTATTTATTTATTTGACAGAGAGAGAGATCACAAGTAGGCAAAGAGGCAGGCAGGAAGCAGGATCTCTGCCGAGCACAGAGCCTGAAGCGGGACTCAATCCCAGGACCCAGAATCATGACCTGAAGGGAAGGCAGAGGCTTTAACCCACTGGGCCACCCAGATGCCCCTGTTTCCATTTTTAAATTACAAATGCTTTTATTCTTAAACAAGCTCTCACAGAAAATATTCGATATTGCTAGATTTCAAACTAAGATATAAACTTTTATGAATAAGTAACTACCCATTTCAAATTAGCTACTGAACTATAAGGTTATATCAGAGAAAATATGAGCAAGAATATTTCTACCCCTTTTGATTACAGCAAACTGTTTTCAAAATGCCTCTGTCTTTAGTTAAAACATTTATGCCAAGTGAGAGCATAATTTTTTAAGTGTAAATTTAATTCTTAAAATTAAATAAACTGGACTCTTCAGGAAGAGGTATTTAATATTTCACAAGCACATTTTTAAGAATAAAGTAGGATAAAAGGTATGTCCTCTAAAAGTTTGTTACTACTGTAATAATTCTATTCAATGGGGTGTTGGATTTCTAATCTGACTCTACATTGACTCCACCCATCTATAAAATGTTGGCTTTGATTTCCAAACCATAACTCTAACCTGTATTCTCTTTCATTGTTGATCTTGGCATCCCAGCAACTCTACCACACCACTCTTAACATTCATCCCTTCTTCTACCATCATAAATACTCACAGCTGTTTTTTCCCTATGGTGGAGATCAAAATAATAGGATTTAATTTAATGTCCTATGGCATTAAGATATTTTCAATATTTATCCTGGAAAGTAGCACTGTATATCCCCTCTTGAATTAGAAAAATTGGATCCGGCATAGAGTGTGGTATTAAGAGAGAGAGACAGAGAGAGAGGGACTGAGACATATTGATATGATAATAAGTATTAACTATAGTCTGTGGCATCCTGATTTATCCAGAGTCTTGCAAGTATGTCTCTGTGGTTGCCAAGGAGAGTTCAGGTGAAAACAAAGACAGCTTGAGCCCACAATCCATTTTAAGGATTATAGGACTTATTAGTACATTTAATAAAGGAGAGAAGTATTAGGCATGTATGAACACACAAAAATTGATTAAAGTATCGCCAATCACTGGTTTAAACAACAAAAAAAAGTTATGCTAAGAAGTTCTGTTTTCAATGTTCAACTATAAATATTTTGTTTCTGTCTCTGTTTTAAGTGAATAGAACTAAACCAAACAACAAAAGACCAGATTTTAAATATCCATTTTATAATCATGTATGCAAAACCTGCCAGAAGAGATATAGGTTTTACAGAGCCTTAAGATTAAGAAAAATTACCTCAAAGCTTTTTAATGCTAGAATTTCAAAATTTCTCTAAATGATCAACATAAAAATTGGGAAAAATTAAGAGAGTCTATTTCTTTACAGTATTGTTCATTAATGTTATTGATTAGTATCTGTTCTATCTCAATTAATGATGTGCTTTGTTGGGAAAAAAAGAGGAAAAACACACTTCTTATTCTTAGGAACTTAATATATATTTGGGTGAGTAACTCATGTCTATGAAGAAACCTAAGATTCAATTAAAAGAAATATAAATATGTAGAAATTAGCTTCTTCCTATCCAGCATAGAATATATATGTAAATGTTCTAAGATTTATTTGCTACTTATGAGCATCACTTTTCACAGTAGGTATGTTTTTAAAATATCTGTATAAATTTAATTTATCTAAACTGAGTAACATTTTAAAGCAGAAGACGAGAGTAGCATTTAAAAATACTCAAATAATTTTTCCTAAAATGTGGATATTCCTTTACAAAGGAAATAATTATCTTGAATTATATGATTTTTAAATTTGGATCTTTAATCAGTATATTAGTATACATTTAATTAAAAGTAAAGATCTTATATGTTGAATCTAGACATGTGTGAAAAATAGAACAATTTTATCACTATAAATTTTATCACTATAAATTTAAAGTAAGATTATATTTTTTCATTTGATCTATAAAAATATGTAATGATGAAGTGTGTAAACCTGGCAATTCACAGACCTGTACCTCTGGGGCTAATAATACATTATATGTTAATAAAAAATGAAAAATTAATTTAAAAATATGTAATGAATTGTTGAAAAAGAGATTGTCAATTCAATAACATGATTTTGACTTTCAATACTTCAAAGGCCTTTATATAATTCTTTCTTTAATATGTATCTTTAGTTTTATCATCACAAAACACAGGCCAATCAGTTTTCATTTGCAAATATAATTGCCACTACTGCATGATCATAAATAACAATAAATAATACTTATAATATTTATTGTGATATCAAATTATTATGGATTATGCATTAGTAATTAAATAATATAGTACTTACCCATTGTTCTAATGCCTACTCTGGGTTATTGGCTATAAAATTTATTAGACTTCAGATTTACCAAAGATTCGAAGTTTTTGTCCCAAAGAGTATAATTGGAAGCATGAGGCCTAATTAAGGCCCAAGAGATTGACTCTAAAATATATTTTTTTCTTGTTTTTTTATATGCTTTGGTATGAGTTTATTTTTTTATAATTTTTTAAATTTTTATATAAACATATAATGGAACCCTACCACCCTCTCCCAATACCCCTCAACCCACCCACCTCAGTTTCTTTTATGACATTAAGAGTCTCTTTTGTATATATATACCACATTTTCTTTATCCATTCATCTGTTGATGGACATCTAGGTTCTTTCCATAACTTGGCTATTGTGGACATTGCTGCTATAAACATTCGGGTGCACGTGCCCCTAGAATATATTTTTACTGTTCACGAGTTTTAACCAAATGAGAGGGAACATATTCTACTTCCTTTTCCTATCTAGATAATGTCAGCTCTGCCATATACATTCCAACTGGTTTCCAGAATTAATTTGTTAATTATACCAATAGTTCTCCAACACTGACATGTGTTGGGACAGATGGGTCAAAAACAAACCTAGGCTTCCCGTGGGGAAGGATGTAACTCAGCTCTGTAAGTGCAGAGTTTGGGAGGTGAGAGATTATCCAAAACATCAATTCTCAACATTTAATACACATAGTACTTACCTGGGGAACTTGCAGAAATGTGAAATCTGATTTTCGTAGCTTTAAGGTGGGGCTTGAAATTTTGCACTCTTAATAAACTCACAGGTAACACAGATTCTAAGTAGTTCATTGGTTGTACTTTGCATATAATCGTTTTAATTTATAAATGAGAAAAACTAAGAAACCTGAGTCCTGGATAGGCTATTTTAGAGACGGGCTTGGTACTCAGCCGAGTATAAGTGCAACAGAACCAAGAAATTATACCCTGTAGTTAATTTCACTGGAAGATCTTGAAGAACAGTAATCATGTGTTGAACATAATTTCATCAGCCATAGCACCTACCCCAAGGTCTCATCTGTAGTGAAGTTTATCGAACAAATATTCCCTGAAGGAATTAAACATCAGAAACTTTGCCTTTGTTTTCATCTCACTAAATCGCTACGATCCAGCTTTAATCCTTGCCCAAGCAGCTTCTCTTCCAGTGTTCTCCGTATCAGTAACAACACCTTATCCGCACAGCTGCACATGACAGAAACTTGGAAGACATCCATGACAGGGCCCTGTCCCAGACATCTAATATGTGGAAAATACTTATTGATTCCAGAAGAAAGAGATATCTTAAATTTGTTCACATCTGTCCATTGTCACTGTCACCTTCCCCTTCCAAGACTTTACTATCTCTCTACTAAATAATCAAAGCCCTCTTCATTGCTCCTCAAACTACTAGTTTCTTTCATTTTTCCCCCTAACTGAAAACCACCCAAATGTTCACTCAAGTCTGCTTTTGACACCCCCATCAATTCTCCTCATAGCATCTAAATAGATATTCTTAAATTATTAGTTAGATCTTATCACAACCTTGCTTTAAACTTTCAAAACTGCTTCACTGAACCTAACCTAATGGGAAATGCTAGTATTAGCAAAATGCTAATACGGCCCAGAATCATGTTGATTATCTAGCACCTACACACCTCTTAAGCCTCATGCTGAGCTACTCTCCCTTAACTCAATACTCTGACTCAGGCCTTTTTCGGTACCTGTCTTGCATGTCCTTCTGGAAGCTCTCTCTGGAAAACTCTCTCGCCTGTTTTTTTACAATGCAACCTGTATGAGCTGTTGTAGGAGAAGGTGTCCCACACTCTAATCTTTTAGTGATCATGTGAATGGCCAATTAGAAGATGAGGAATGTCAAAGTTAAAGAAGAAGAGGGAGGAAAGAAGTTTCTTTATTACCTCAGTCTACACAGTTAGGCACACATAGACTCACACACCATCACCACAACTAACAGCAAAAACAACCTTAACTATAGCCAAACTCTCAGTGCTCTATCTAAAGGAAATCATCTAACTCTCTGGGATTCATTTTCCTCATCCATCAAATAAGAATTGTATCGAATTATACTCAAACATTTGAAAATTTCTGAATCTATAGGCTAATGAGGCATATGGCTCTTTTCCATTCAACATTGATTTTACTTCTATAACAGCTTTTTGTCTTAAATCTTAAAACATTTCCACTCTTCTCTTCAGAACCACACTTTCAAGTGGAAATAACTATGAAGTATCATAACCATCATTAGCAAACATTTCATAAATTTATTAAGTGACATCAGAGATAAGAAAGTGTTATACACAAGCATAGACCTGGGAAGAAATGATGTATGTCCTCCTCTAACTTTTCTGCTACTTGGCAGTTTGAACCATGCCTTCCTTCTTGAAACTCTCTCCTCTCCTCCCTTGGCCACCAGTCTCCACTGGTTCTTCTACTTATGCAACCACTACTTCTTACAGTTACTTTATGCCAATTGATAAAAGGTACAATATTGGTTTTAGAAATCATGAGTAGTAAGTGGTATGCATTATATTTATAAATAAGTGTTAAGAAATTAGCTTGTAAACAATTTAGTTAAGTTCTGCTTAGCAGGAAAAGAATTTGGTTCATTCTTAAAATGTGAAAAGTCATCTGAATTTTTTGTGTAAATGTTGTATCACCTATTTGAGTCCTTAAATAACATATTATCTTTAGTATACATGTGAATAGTGAATAGTCACATATACTTTGTCCATGCTTAGGGATTTGGAATCTATACAAACCTGAGTATGCCATCACTAGGCCTGTGAGTCAACTGTAGAGAGGGGGAAAAAATCACTAAATTCAAACCTGAGAGAGACAAGGTATGGAGTTTTGCATAGAATTAAAAGTGGTCTGGTGGGACACCTGGGTGGCTCAGTTGGTTAAGCATCTGACTCTTTGTTTCTGCTGGGGTACTGATTTTAGGGTTGCGAGAGGGAATTTTTCACTTGCCTTGTCCTTCTTAAACCCAAACAAAACTAATGGCATTAATCCTTACTTTAATGCCCAAATTAGGGAGGTTGGGGAAATGTGACAAGCCTGCATTTTGTCTAGATACTGAGCTAACGTGACAAGAGGGTTCTTGTGACTTACAGGTGGTCTAGTAAATTTTACCTGGAAACTGCACAGAAGTTGGTACCAAAGCCCAGTTAAAAGTTAAGAAATCTTTGTCTAATTTGCTCAGCACACACATCCCCTGAAGATCATCTTGGAAACAGCTGCACAGGGCAGAATGTGGGGCAAGAACTCATGGGCGGGCTTGGGCTATTCACTATCTGTCTCTCCTTTTCACCATGTAGTCACCACAAATGGCCATCATGCCTATATAAAATATTTTCTTGGAATATCTTAATGTATGATCCCATTTTGATATTTTCTGACCACAGCTGTAAACTGAAGTAGCAGAACGTTACAATTTGTTTTACTGCTTAGAAGTTTTAAGACTCAAATATCCTTAATTATTCTATGTGCTTGTATGCCATAGTTATTTTCAGGCGTGTCTGTTTATTTGTTTCTTGCAAGGTCTACAAAGACAAATTTAATGCTCAACCCCACTCTGATAGGGAGCTATTGGTTGTTTGAAAATGTATATATTTTTCATTAACTTTATAATCTAAGTAAAGGAAAAATATACACATTATTTAAAATGTTAAAGAGCACAACTATTAGGTATCAATACAAAAATGTTTATATCAGTACACAATGAGCAATCACATGCACGCTGAGGACTTAAGAGTCTGCCACAGAAGACACTGCCATAAAGGCTTATAGATGAGACATGACTTGGTCTTGGCTTGGAATGAACAGGAAGATTTAATAACAGTCAGTGAGAAATAAAAGTATGTTAATTAGGAACATACAGATAATCATCCCTTGTTAATACCAGAATAATTAAAGTCAATTATTTATAATTTGCTTTACTTTATAAACATTCACGTTCTAACATGCCTCAGGACCTTTGCAATTATTCTTGTTGACAACAGTTCTCTTACTTTAGATTTTCCCAGGTTGGTTCCTTCTCAGTCTTTATGTCTCAGCTTATCATTTTATTCCTGTCAGCTGCCACTCTCTATCACTTAATGCATTTTTTCATGGCATACATGAAGGTCTAAAATGCATATTTGGGGGCACCTGGGTGGCTCAATGGGTTAAGCCTCTGCCTTTAGCTTAGGTCATGATCTCAGGGTCCTGGGATCGAGCCCTGCATCGGGCTCTCTGCTCAGCAGGGAGCCTGCTTCCTTCCCCTCTCTCTGCCTGTCTCTCTGCCTTCTTGTGATCTCTCTCTGTCAAATAAATAAATAAAATCTTTAAAATAAAATAAAATGCACATTTGTTTTCTTTTTGTCTTTTCATCCTACTGGGAGCTTTTATTTCTTGCTACATCCCCAAGTGATTTGACCAAGTAGTAAATACAGACGATCTCTGACTTACAATTGTTTAACTATGATTTTTTGACTTCACAATGATGCAAAAGCAATATGTATTCAGTAGAAATCAAACTTCAAATTTTGAAATTTGATCTTTTCCCAAACTAGTGATACATGTTTTAATACTCTCCTGTGATGCTGGGCAGTGACAGTGAGCCACAGCTTCTGGCCAGCCACACAATCATGAGGGTAAACAATCCATACATTTACAGCCATTCTGTGCCCATACAACCATTCGATTTTTCATTTTCAGTAGAATGTTTGATAAATTACATGAGACAGTCAACATTTTATTATGAAACAGGCTTTATATTAGATGATTTTGCCCAACTGTGGGCTAATGTAAGTGTTCTGAGCACATTTAATGTAGGCAAGGCTAAGCCATGATGTTCTGCAGCTTAGGTGTATTAAATGATTTTCAACTTATGATGGGATTATCAGACCTCAATCCTACTGTAAATTGAGGAAAATATGTAGTCAGTAATTGTGAGGTGAATGAAAGAGTCACAATGACTGTTACGTTATATCCCATGTTGGGAAGGAAGAATCATTCAAAAGGAAGGGGAGGTAAGGAATCGAGGAACTCTTGCAGAACTAGTGCACTATTTGACTCACAGAAGATATTCACAAACTGTTGGTCCAACTGATAATCAGTAAAGGTTTATTGAATCAGTAAAGCTTATTGCATTAAAGAAGTTTCAGACAATTGTGGACAGAACAGAGAGCTCTAGTAGAGGAATAATGCAGAAAAACAGAAGTTGGGATCAGATTCAAAAGGATCTTAAATTTCAGCAAAGAAGTTTGTGATAAACTAATGTAGTGGGGAATAATGGAAGGTTTTTGATCACTAGGGAGTTAAAGTAAAAATAATTTTAGGAATAAAAAAATGTTAGAAATTTGAGTCATGTGGTATGGTCCACCTTAGACTAAGAAAAGAAGAGAAGGAAAAAACAAAGTCAAGAAACCAAATGTACCATGAAAGATATCTGCTCTATCATGAATGACATGGAGGAATTAGTACCTATAGAAGAACTGGCAGGATTTTTTACATAATTTTTTTTACATAATTCAGTATTAGAAGAGAGAAGACTAAGAAATGACAGGGTTTGAACTTGAATGATAGGGAAACTGAAGTTGTAGAAATACAGAATATAAAATAAACCAGGTTTTGAGAGAAAATAATGATATGAAGGTAAAAATAACTACTAGGCAAGTAGAAATACATAACTGGATATATGAGGTCTGAGGTTAAAGTGGGACACATAGACTAGTATTTTCCAAAGTAAGTTCCATGGGATGTTATAAGGTATTGAATAAGATATACAAAGAAAAGAAAAATTAGCCATGGCCAAATAAGTAAAAATCTGAGAAGCATTGAGTCAAAACACTTTCTTACTGCAGAATGTCTGAGTCTTTAATATCCCATGTGCCTTACAAATCTAAAATATAGTGGTTTTATATCTGCAAAATCTTCAAAGTTTTTTTCAAATACCACTTATTTATTATGAAATATCTATGAAGACTCCTAATCCACAGAAAAATAAAAATGGGGAAGACATAAATCATTGTTTAATTTGCTAAGGCTACCATAACAAAATACCACAGACTGGGGACTTAAACAGAAATTTATATTCTCACAGTTCTTAAAGCTGGAAGTTGAAAAACAATGTGTCAACACATTTGGTGTCTTCTGAAGCCTTTCTTTGGCTTGCTAGTGAAGCTTGCAGATGGGCCCTACAGATAGCTGTCTTCTCTCTGTGTCCTCATATGGTCTCTCCTCTGTACATGTACATTCTGTGGGTCCAAATTTCCTCTTTTTTTATGGACACCGATCAGATTGGGCTAGGGCTGTCCTAAAGACCCCATGCTAACTTCATCATCTCTTTGAAGCTGCTATATCCAAGTCCACTCACATTCTGAGGTACTAGTGCTTATGGCTTTAA
>ML101974.1:0-26331 GCA_003697995.1 Taxidea taxus jeffersonii | reverse complement strand
GAGGAGGAGGAGGAGGAGGAGGAGGAGGAGGAGGGAGAAATGCCAATAGAAAATTTAAAATGGAAGTCTCAACGTCTACACATTTCATAAGTGTTCAACAAATTTCTGCAAATTTTCTTTAGTTAGACTCTAATTATTATCTACTACTTTATTATTTTGAGATGTGGTATTTTTATGGCATATTCTAGTAGACTATAACCTATAGCTTAAGGAATTAAAAGGTATAAGATTTCAAGTCTATTACTTTTTCTTATAAAGACAGTGATTATATAATAGAAATACAAGGCACTGTTCTACATTTCACATAATGCAGAGCCTATGCAATTAGCCAATGACCTTATTCCTATCTGCTTGCACATCTCAGCAGGATTCCACAAGTTCTTACAGTAACTGTAAACTCAAGTATAGAGGAAAAATTCTGAAAAAATTCTGCTCCAGTTGATATAATAGGGAGATAAGACAAATAATGGGGTTGCTATCTAAATTCTCTGCTACCAGCCACTGAATATGTATGCAATTCTACTGGCACAGCAAATAAATAGTAGTTGCACAAAATCTGAAGTGAAAAGTGACAGATTTTTAGCATCTTATCCCCAAGACAGGGAGGGAACACTGATATTTGTAATGCATTTTCAGTACTTTTTTCCCCAACCAGGCTGAGAAATACAAAGCATAATCACAGGAATAAAAATAGTATGTTCTTAAGCATAAATTTAATTGAACAGTTTTAGAAGGAAAATAATATTTTAAGTTAAAACAAAATATATTATTGGCTATAATACAAAATGTATATAAACTTTAATGAGAAAAACTTTAAAATATTTATATTCAGCCAACCACATCTGGCTCCGCCTCAAAGACATACCTTTATAGAGAGTAGGACAGATTATTCACATATTTGTTCTCCTCTGTCACTGGGCTTGCTTTCTTAGAACAATTTGAGAACTGACAAGTGAAAAAAATGAGAGGGCTATTGCCTATCTAAACATGCAATGTACTGTCAAGGAGTGATATTGGCACTAAATGAAACACTGTTCTTCATGTACAAGAAAAGTATGTCATTTAACAAGTTGTTCATACAAACAGATTATTAACTTTGGTTTACCTAATACAAAACTTTTATAGTCAGACATGCATGGACATGGGTTTTATAGAATGAGCATTTAGTGTTTGCAGAATGAACTTAACAAGAAACACAGTTAATCAAATCCAGTTATCTAGAAAAAGAATTTTAAATTATAGTACTTGAGGGGTGCCTGTGGCTCAGTGGGATAAGCGGCTACCTTCAGCTCAGGTCATGATCGTGGGGTCCCAGGATCGAGCCCCATCCACCTCAGGCTCCCTACTTAATGGGGCGTCATCTCCCTCTCTCTCTCTGCCCCTCCCCCCACTCATGTTCATGCTCTCTCTCTCTCACTCTCTCTCAAATAAATACTTAAAATCCTTAAAAAAAATTGTAGTACATTAAAATTTTTAATCAGTTAAAACTGGAGAACCAGCCATAGGTAAAATGGCAGGCAAACTAACCATCTGGATAACTCAGTCCAAAGTTTATATAGTAGAACCAATACTTTGAACTTGTCAGTGAAAAATAACAAAGTTTGTTTTTTTAATCTCCACATTTTACAAATGTTTTGTCCTTTTACTTTTCTATGGTGATTTCCCTCCAAGATATTAAGAAAATACCTTAAATGGAAAATTCTTTTAACATTTTTCAAAAAAGTCCTGCAAGTAGAAGAGCACCGAAAACCACCTCTATTTTATAGATGGGGAAATTATATTCATGCGGTTAAAAATTAAAATTTTAAGGGCCCTTGAGTGGCTCAGTCAGTTAAGCATCTGCATTCAGCTCAGGTCATGATCCCCGGGTCTTGGCATGAAGCCCTGCAGCAGATTCTCTGTTAGACAGGGAGTCTGCTTCTCCCTCTCCCCTCTGCTTGTGCTCTCTCTCACCTTCTCTCTCTCTCTCAAATAAATAAAATTTTTGGGGGGTGAGGTGAGCCTGGTGGTGGGTATTATGGGGGGCATGTATTGCGTGGAGCACTGGGTATGGTGCATAAACAATGAATTTTGGAATACTGAAAAATTAAAATTAAAAAAATTTCAAAAAAATATTTTTTAAAGATTTTATTTATTTATTTGACAGACAGAGATCACAAGTAGGCAGAGAGGCAGGCAGAGATAGAGTGGGGGAAGCAGGCACTTGGCTGAGCAAAAAGCCTGATGCAGGGATTGATCCCAGGACCCTGAGATCATGACCTGAGCTGAAGGCAGAGGCTTAACCCACTGAGCCACCCCAGTGCCCCTCTTTTTAAAAGTTTTTTTAAAAATTAAAATTAGATTCCTCTTTCCCAGTGAAATTAAGGAAATATTTATTAGGCTTTATACCAATTTTCACCAATATGTTGGTTATCATAGGGTTTGCATGTATATACTAAATGATAAATTACATGCAGAAATCAGAAATTGAACTATGTTCTCCTATGTATTTACCTGATAAGTACATTTTGGAAAGAATAGATATTAGAGACTTCTGATTAAATAGGAGATAGAATATATGTGTCCAGTGGTGATAAATTAGATGCTCAGCAAACTTATTTTCCTTTCTTCATAGGGACACCACCAGACACTACTAGACTATATCTGAACCTTTTTAAAATTTAGTCATAGCCATGTGTGCAAATGTGACTTGTAACTCAGTCTGCTGTTACCTCCACCCGTAAGAAAGAACATGGGTTCTTTCTCTACTATGCGGAGGATCCAATAGGCTGCCAAGGCCCTGTTGGGTGGTGAAGTATCAAACTGAAAGGGGGCTGGATTCCCAAATGACCACATTGTGAAAAGTACCCCAGCACACTCAACCACCACATCCATTAGATGAATTTACCTGTGCGAGAAAGGCAGGAATGAATTGTGTTTTAAGCATGTGAGAACTGGAGTTTATTATTATATTCAAACCACTCCACAGAACAAAATGTGTTTACCTGCCACTGCCTCCCTAAACTATATTAAGGTAACAGTAAATGAAAAAGAAAAGACACAACATAAAAGGACAAAGAAAACAAGAGAGGCAAAAAATGCTCAGCTCATTATTTTGAAGCTGGAAAGTAGAGCAAGAAGAGGTAACTTACATGACAGAAGAGACAGAACTGAAACTGAAATGGGAAGTTGAGCCAATCTACCCTGAACTCATAAAATGCTTAGGTCTTGCCAGAACTAGATAACATAAAAGGACAGGGTTAGGTTGGAGTTCAAAAGATGGGGTTGGTTGAAAGTTTTAATTAGCAGGGGTTAGATCACAGATCTCTGTCTCCCACCATTATCAATTCTTCCAAGTCTTGTGAAATACCATAATTTTGCTTGATGAAAAAAATGAATTAGAGACATATCAGGGACAGTGGAAGAGTGAAGTCAGATGCCAGAATAAAAACAATAAGGTTAAATAAAATCTGCACATAAGTAATGAGGCCTCCCAGCCACCTTATTCCATGCTGCTTCCAGAACACTGGTATTTAGGTATATATTTCTAATACAAAAGAACAGTAGATTCTTCGTTAGAGAAACTAAGTGAGAAAAGACCTACATAAATATTATTTGTCATATTTCGGGGAAAATGATAGAAATTTCCTCTAGAAAGTCTCTAGAATTAACTATCCCACTACTACTTCCACCACCACACACATGCACAAATTATTTTCAAGATCTTTTAGGTCATCTTCTTGAAGGAAAAAGATTGCTAAGGTTCTAAGGAAATTCTTCAAACAGAGAGACTAAAACAAATGAATAAGAAAATAACTTAGATGAAGCAAAAATAATTCAGGTAGCATAAAAAAACTAATCATCATCATTATTAATACCATCAGGTAAAAAAGAAGATACTAAATCTATGATCCAGAAATATAATTCTATGAAAAAAATTAATCAGAAAACAAAAATGAATCCTATATATTAAAAATAGAATTTTTTAAATTATAAGATAAAGCTGAGAAGATCTAGAAAGTTAAAATAATAAAAAGATGTATAACTAAAGGGGAAACATACAAGAATTAGATCAAGTTAAAAAAGCATCATACAACCAATATAAATTTCACAAATTAGACAAAAAATCAAAATGCAAAAATTACAAAGAAATTTTTAAAAAAATAATAAGAAAGATAAAACTGAAACCATTAGTTTCCAGATTAGATATTCCCATTGAGTGGCTTCAAATTCCGAAGGGAAAAAAATGATTTTTAAAACTAGAATTCTATAATGATTGTGTTGGTTAGGCACATCAGTCCCTAATCTCAGTTTAACCAAATCTAGTGTCAGCTCTGTGAATAAGGAAACTGCAAATGATTCCAGCTCAGCCATTTGACTCTTTCCCAGCCCTTTGAACCTTCCCAGTTCAAATCCTAGACACCGTGGAGCAAAGATAGGCCATCCTCACTGTGCCTGCTAACTTACTGACCCACATAATGTGTGAACATAATAAAATAGTTGTCACATTATGCCACTAAAGTTCAGGGTGATGTTTTATAGAGCAATATATAACTAGAATATCAGCTAGCCCAACAACTGAATGTCATGCAAAGATTCAGCATTATCTACATCCCCAAAATCATTTTTTAGGAAACTACTGTAGGGTGTACCTTAGCAACATCATGGGTCAACCAAAAAAGGAAAACAACATCAGATCCAGAAAACAGGGAATCCAGCACTGGAAATAGGGAAGGTAGGCCTGGGAATTATAAACTCTGAAGCAGTACTTCAGAAAAAAATTATCAAGCTTTAGCAAGAGTATGGAAGACCTTGGAAGGAAAGTCCCTTTGGGAGGGCAGTGGAATACCGAATTTATGGAAAATTTGAGCAATTTGTTTAAAGATTTTATTTATTTATTTGAGAGAAAGGGAGTGAGAGAGAGAACAAAGCAGTGGGGAGGTAAGACTCAGGGGGAGGGAGAAGCAGACTTCCCCCCTGAGCAGGGAGTCCGAGAGGGGGCTGGGTCCCAGGATCCTGGGATCATGACCTGAGCCAAAGGCAGACACTTAACTGACGGAGCCACCAAGATGCCACAAATTTGAGTACTCTGACTAACTATTACTTGGCAGATATTTGACAGATCTATTGGAACCTTTGGAAAGAAATGATGGTAAGCATATATGAAACTAAATAAATTAAATAAACAAGATTATGTTTAGCCTCAAGAGTAATAAAAATGTTAGAGAAAGAGGGAAAATATAAAAAGGGCTAAGTCTTCTGCTATTAAAATGTAAAATAAATAGTTGATATCTAAAACTGATTTAACAATTAATGGATAATACCATTATATAGACAACTGGATATAAGAGCAAGAAATAGCAGATTTGAGAATTAAGATTATTTGGTTATGGGAGAAGAAGAGTATAGAAGGTATGGAGCAAGAGATTGCTCTATTTATAATAAAATCTTCTAGCACTCTTTTTAGTTCCACTTGGATAAGGATAACAATCGCATTCCAAAGTACAAAATATGCATATAAATCCTCATCAAGCCAAATGAGTAAGTAAAGTTAGTACAGAGTTTGTTATAGGATTTGCATTCAGTCTCATCCACTCACTGCATTAGGTACATTACTTACCAGCCTTCCTTAGCCTCAGTTTCCATGTGGGAAAAATAAGGGTGATACGTTCCTTAGAGTGTTGTTGTCAGGAATGTTAAAAAGACAAAATTCAGCTGAGTAAAATTTAAAGATCTTATTGGCTTTACTCAATGATTCATTAATCAGGCAGCATTTCATCTAGTAAATAGGAAGAAGCTCCAAAGAGTTAAATAAAATGAAAGACTTTTACAGGTAGAAAGGAACAGAAACAAGGAAGTTATACTAGGCAAACAATAGGCTGTTTGCAGCAAGGTCACTTCTTTTTGGAGAATGACAGGAGTCTGTCAGTCAGATTACACCACTAGTACTGACCAGGAGATTCCTGAGTGACTGGTTTAAGATTCCATTTCTGGGAGAGGCCAAAACTGTATTTGAGTTCCTTCAGTCTGTTTAGTGACATGGAGCTTAGTGTAAGTGACTCCATTTTGAGCCTGTCATCTTGTTTTTAATGGAAATAAAAGATACAACAACTAAAGTAACTAAAATGCAGCAGAATTTTGGGGTGCCTGGGTGACTCAGTTGGTTAAGGGTCTGTCTTTGGCTCAGGTCATGATCCCAGGGTCCTGGGATCGAGTCCCACATTGATCCTCGAGTTGGGCTCCCTGCTCAGCAGGGAGTCTGCTTCTCCCTCCCCTTCTATGATTCCCTCTACTTGTGCTCGCTCTCTCTCGCTCTCTCCCTCTCTGTCAAATAAATAAATAAAATCTTAAAAAAAATACAGCAGATTTTTTATATGTGTGAACTTACTTTCTTCCTTTTTGTTTGCAGTTATCTAAATAAATACATAAATATCTTGTACTCTTTAAGAATGTTCATCAAAATTAACTTAAATGTACAATATGAGTACCTGAGATCCACAGGCCAAAACTAAAATGTATGCAATTCAATAATCTGGTATTACATTCATCCAGTGAAGGTGAAAGTCTAATACATTAGAATAGATATTCACTTCATATTCACTAAATATAATGCACTGCATGGTATAGTGAGAAATAAATGGTTATCTTTTTTGGTCTCAAAATTTCCACTGCACAAGTCATCCAAATCACCTAATTTTCTCAGGATTCATATATTCTCTCCATATAGAATAAAAGAGGAAAAATGGCTCTGGTTACCTAACTGGTAAGAATGAATTATTACCTCTATAAAGTGCATTGGCTTTTTGGAAGAGATTGCTGCAACACAAATGAAAATATGTTTTTTTAATTTAATGGGAGACTTTGTGTTGTATCCACTGTGTACAAAGGCCAACCCAGCACTTCCTTCCTAGAGGAGCCTGTCACCTCTCCTTTCGCAAGCATTAATGCTGTCTTGGATTAAAGAAGCACTAGAGAAATTACTTTTTCTTCTCCATCAAATATACTAGTTTTACTGTAGACTGGAGTGCAAATTATTATAGTCCATTCCTCTCTAAGAAACTGTACCTGGATAGCTAATATGCGACAGCACAACAATTAGACACAAGGTTCCCCTCAATTTCATAAACTTTACAGTGCACAGGAATAACCTGGGGATCTTGTTGCCAGCAGATTTTGGTTATGCAGCCTGGGATGTGGCCCAAGAGTCTGCATATCTAACCAGCTTCCAGGAGATGTCAATTTGGTTGGTCCTCAAACCACATTTTGAGTAACAAGGATTAAAAGAGAGTGCCACCATGCGAATGTGGTGTGGGCCATGTAAATAAATATTACTCATCGTGCTAAACATTAACCACTCTTCAATATCCATGCTAAAAATTATAACCACAGTCCCCTAATTTGAAGAAACTAGTGACTTCTGGACCAAAAGAAGTGGAGAGTGAATTGAAACTGAAAATGCATCATCTGCTTAGGTTATTCAATGCCTTGCTGAGTTCATTCAGGATTTTTTCATCCTCCATTACCCTCATTAGGCCTGTTGGGTTAGTGCTCAGTGTTGATCTGTATCTTAGTCAAGACAATTGCTGCTGATTAACTATAATTACTGTAATGGGGCCAGCCTTCTTTCAGAGACTAATGCCCTCAGCTCATCCCTGCATTGTTCTGTCATAAAAGGTCCCAATCTGCTAGTCACTTACTTACTTATTCTTTAAACCAACAAGTTGCTTCATGTGTGGGCTTTTAAATACTGTCCACTAGGTCTAAATACCTTGAGTATACCTTTTACTTTACCTTTACTTTTTTCCTTCCCCTTTCTCTTTTTTTTTTAAATTTTAGAATAAGAGAATGATGAGTCATTAAAAAATGTAGGTAGTGTTTACATACAAATCTAGAAGCTAAAAAAAAAAATTTTAAAGTACATTAAAACATCACTTACTATTTGGAAAGACTGCAAATTTTTTGCACATTAAAGATGGTAACCATAAGTGAATTAAAACAATTCACTAATTTTACTAACTTGATGACCTATAGATATGATTTTTTAATTTTTTTTAAATTTGCTTATGTAATAAATTTAATGCATAAACTCCTACATGTACAATGTATTTTGTTATTTTTGTCAGAAAGTTTAAATAATAAGCAAACAACATTATATCTAACATGCTCTAGTTTTAATAATTTTCTAACTTTACCTTCTATTGAAACACTGAGCATGGATATTTATCATTTACAATAGAAATCTAGTGAATGTTTATTCTTTTGACAGCGATATAATTTGGGAAAATTATATAGTTTCTCTTTTCATGAAAATATCACATCCCTAGCAATTGTAGTAGAGTCCAATATAAAACAGGCTAATTTTGGAAGAAATCCAAAAAGATCTATTTATAATATAGTACAAAGTTCTTAACATAAGGTATTTTTATAATTCCTAAGGCAAGCAAAATACAGACATGATTATACAGTACTAGCAAAAGAACCAAAGACTGGTATTTGAAATGACTACACCACTAAACAAGACTCATGTATCAATATTTTCATTTACAAATAAATTAATTAATAAAAGCCCTATCTACCTCAAATAGTTGTGAGGATTGAATAAAAATATATGTGATAATACTTGGGAAAGTTTGATGGTATATTGTATGAGTTGGAAAATTAAAGTTAATTCAAATTAAATAATCTGAAAAATTCTGGTTTGGTTAAAACTAGAATAAAATGCTTTGGGTTTCACGGGCTCTCAAACTCTTTCCAGGTTGAGAATAAGACAATTTTTTTAGCATAACATTTAATAACTGACACTAGCAAATCAGTCTAATCTCATTCTCAATACATATAGCAGTCATCCAGTTCCATACAAATGATTTATAAACAATCGGTTGAAAATCAACTGTCTGAAGGGCACCTGGGTGGCTCAGTGGGTTAAAGCCTCTGCCTTCGGCTCAGGTCATGATCCCAGGGTCCTGGGATTGAGCCCCACATTGGGCTCTCTGCTCAGCAGGGAGCCTGCTCCCCCGCCTCTCTCTGCCTGCTTCTTTGCCTACTTGTGATCTCTATTTCTCTATCAAATAAATAAATAAAATCTTAAAAAAAAAAAAAGAAAATCAATTGTTTGAAGTGACAAACTAAGTGAAATGAAATGAACTTTACAATCAAATATTCAAACTTACATTTATTTATTATTTATTTGCAATATTTTGTCCTATGCTGTAGCCTAGCAATATTGGGTGTTTTGTTTTGTTTTTTTTTTGTTTTTTAGGTTTTTTTGTTTTGTTTTTTGTTTTTTAGTTTTTGTTTGTTTGTTTTGTTTTGTTTTGGTCTCAGGCTTTAATAGTTGTGATTCACAGGTTTCACTATGCATGTTTTAACCCATCATTTTAAAATCCTCCTCTTCTACTACTCCAGGTTTTATAAACTGAATTTTTAGCATTTGGTTTCTTTTTTTCTGAGACTGATTCTAATTTTGCTCCTGAATTTTTTGTGCACTTGTATCAATTTTTTAACAGTATCCCCAATTCTGATTGTCAAAGTTATGTGGTATAGTTTTAAAGTCCTTAGCATAAGACAGTTTTATGTACAAATGGATTCTCAAAACAAGCAAAATAGAGACATAACTATACATAGTAAGAGAAAAACATTAGTAAGGAAGAATCTTTCAAAAAAATCACAACTTTGCGTGTATATGCACACAAACAAAAAAAATCTAAAAACTATACATGACACTTAAAAGGATATGAAAAATTTCAAAACTACTTTGTTTGCACTCAGAAATTTGTTTGTTGCACCCAGAAATGCAAAAACAAAAAAGAAAAAAAAACCCACAAAATTGCTGGAACATATTCATTATATGCTAAGGTATCACATGACAATGACGATGATAATAGTAACAATGGTGAAGATCATATCACAAGCTAATTCTTATAAATTAAACTGATAACCTTTACTATTTTTAATTTTTTTTTTTTTACTAATTTACTGATGTACCTTTTTTGGTGATTGAAAACCTACTCATCTTTTACTAAAGGTCAGATGACACCTCCTCTGAGAATATATCCTCCTTACTCCCATAGCACCATGTTAATTAGCCTATTCAAAATCTAACACATTCCACTGTGGTTCTATGGTTATTAATCTACTTATTTGAGACAGAAACATGTCTTATTAAAAGCTTGTAGAAGAGTATGTGGCATACAGCAAGCACTCAATAAATGTCTGATGAACTAACTAATTCATATAAGCATACATTATTTTTCTTAAAATTACCAGGGATTATTATGCATAAAGAACTAAACTCTCACCATTTCCTTCCTAAATTACTAATGACATATTTATTACATTCCTAAACTACCAATAAATCACCTTGTCTTACTGACATGCCTTTCTTTTCCACCAGCCATGAAACATAACATGTAAGTAAATATTATTTCTAATAGTATATGTGTTAGCAAATATTATGAGTAACTAATATAAATGTTTGTACAAAGTGTTTACCAATATAAGGTACTAGGGACCAGTCAAAATACATAATTTTTTCATTTGTATTTTGTATGCTCTGAAGTCTCCTTGGTAAAATAGGAATAATTCTGGCTTAGGAATTAGATGACCTAATTTATAGTCTGATCTCTACAGCTCAGTAACTGTAAGACCTTGTGGGGGCCTTATCCTCAATGTGCATCAGTTTACTGATCTATAAAAATGTCCTTCCTAACCACCAAGAATGTACATGGGCCAGTAGCATGTCTTTTTAATCTCTTTACATCATGTGAAGAATACAGCAGAACCCTAAGGAACATTTCTCAAAGGATAAACAAAAAATTCTTGAGAATTAGTGAAGTATGTATATTTGCAGTAGTGTTGGAGAGAGATGGCAAGAGGTTGAGTTGATAGAGAAAACAGATATTTACATCAGTAACAATAATATCAGATAATTCAAATAATAGAAATATATACAAAGCCATATGAAATTTGGCATGGCACACCTTAAGGATTATAGATACACGTGGTTAGTTGGTATGTCTGATCTGAAAGAAGTAGTCTCGCTTCAGATTTTTAAAGACCTTGAATAATACTCTACAGTACTTGGGATTCATCCTGTGGATTTGTGGAAAGTCAGTATTAGAATTCAGGCAGGAGAACAACATGAACAAAAATATGAGCTTTCAGGTGATTTCTGCACTGGGGAGAATATATGAGGAAAAAGAAGGAAAGAAAGAAAATTTCTTAGGGGTTTACTCTAGGAGAGTATTATTTCATCTAGTAATTACTGAATTACATTAAATATAATTATTATAATTACATAAGGCAACCATTATATATATTTTTTTAATTTGAAAAGGCATCATAGCCATTGAAAGGCAGAAGGGGACATTGAACACAGTCCGCTGACTCCAGGGTCAGCATTCTCCCACAACCAGGGAGACCATCTAGGAGGTACTGCATTAATCTCAAGATCAAATAAAAAATAAAGTAGTTGAACTGAGGTGGTAGCCATGGAAATAAACAGGGAAAAGAGATTCAGGAAGCATGTAGGAAATAAGCTGCCTGGATTTGGTGATTAGATATGGGGTTTAGAGAAAGAAGAAATTGAGGGTGCTTTTTTCTCAAATTTAGGGTTACTTGAAAATGCCCCCCAAAAGGATACAGTTGAAATTCTGATAATACTAATTCTAATAATACTAAAGAGAAGGAAAAAAAACTTTTTTTCCCTACACATGCATATATAGAACACTATAGTAGTTTTTGTTTTCTAAATTGCTGCTAACTCAATAAAGAAATAATATTGGTACTTCCATAATTGATTTGAGGTATAAATGAGAACAAGTTCAAAAATGCATTGTATTAATAATTACTATGAACTGAATGTTTGTGCCTCCTCCAAATTTGTCTTAAATCCACAATGTGACTGTATTTGGAGATGGGGCTTGGGAAAGTGATTAAGGTTAAATGAGATCATGGGCTGGAGCTTTGATCCAATAAAGCTAGTGCCCTTATAAAGAGAGGAAGGAACCCAGAGCTCTCTCACTTTCTCTCAATGAGAAGGCAGCTGTTTGCAAGGTAGGAATAGAGCCTTCACTAGAGACCAACCACACTGGCACCTTGATTTCAGACTTTCAGGCTCCAGAACTGTGAGAAAGTAAATTTCTGTTGTTTAAGCCACTCAGTCTATGGCATTTTGTTATGGCAGCTTCAGCTGACTAATACAATGATGTTTCATTAATTAATTTGACATATTTATTGAGTACCTTCTATGTATAGAGGCACTATGATAGATGTCATTGAAATTGAATGGGACATTGTCTCTGCCTTCAAGAAATTTACAAAGCAGCAGAGGAAATTAGAAACATAGGAAAAACCCACAGCCCCCAAATCTATAAAATAGACCTCATAAACAAATGTCAGTGATATCATTAACTGGTCAAATGATCTGGGAGCAATTCTGGACCTTGTGCAAATTTTTCATCATCAAGCAATTACTGTATTGCAATCCTACATTTCAGCACTTGATCCAAATTTAAGGAATTTCAAAAACTGGACCAAAAAAATCAGTTTTTGCCTTTGAAGGTCAAAAGAAACAGTTATGACAAATGTATACATAGGTCACAATATATCAATAGATTATACAAATGACAGTTACACAAAGGTGAACTTGTAGAACCAAGAAGTTACTTTCAATAACAAAGAGGGAATTCTAAGGAGACATCTTTTGTGTTGAGTCTTGAATGAGTAATTTAGCAGTAAGTTACCCAATATGGTAACCTCATGTGAAAGGTTATTTAAAAATATATATGTATATAGCAAGCCACTAAATATAAAATAAAAGATGATCCTGAATCATTTTCACCATTAGTGGAAATGGATATGATACAGAAAAGAAAAGGATTTAGGAGATCACATTTCTGAGTTTGTCTAAAGTTATGTATCGGTCAACAACTAAGTTAAACTTGAAATATTTTTCCACTGGAATTTGGCCAAATAACAATTCAGAAAAGCCAACAATTTATTTTAGTATTGGTTTCAAACTACAGGAAAATATTAATCATCATCATCATATCATCCTATCAAAAATGTAGTAGATTTCATTCCAGTTGCTTGCTCAATTGTCTATTAGCTTTTTAGAACTCACTGATAAGCTCCAGGCACAGGGGCTCTGTTTTCCTTGTTTATCAATGTATAGTATACAAGCAGGAATGAATATATATCTATATATAGTTTAAAGATTTTACTTATTTATTTGGCAGAGGGGGAGAGCACACAAGCAGGGGGAGCAGCAGAGGGAAAGAGAGAATCTCCTTGCTGAGCAGGAAGCCTGATATGGGGCTCAATCTCAAGACCCTGGGATCATGAACTGAGCCAAAGGCAGACAACTAACCGACTCAGCCACCCAGGGACCCCAGGAATGAATATAATTTAGTTGAAAAAAAAAAATAATAAATCTACAATTATTTAACTCTTAAAAGCAAGGCTAGAATTTAATGATATAAACTAATTGGCTTTGCCACTTTGCCTAAGGTTATAATCATATTTTAATATGAAGCATGTAACATTTAAGCATTTCAACATAAATTAATATAAAATTATGTAACATTATTATTAATTAAAGACTGTTCACATATACTTAAAATTATTTAATATGTTGTAAGTGTACCTGCAGTTACTTAAATTCCTTTTGTAAAGTTGCAAATGATGCAGAGGATCATTGAAGACCAGAAACCACATTTCATGATATGGTAATGAAGGACCAGTCAAATGTTGCAGTGATGGGAAGGGCATTTAGCAGTAGTTCAAAAGCAACTATACAATGTAGAAATAGATAGACAGGGAAAGTAGTTTTATTCAATAAATTCTACAGGCATATTTAGAATAGTGTAATATACTGGGATTGCAGGAATGATCGGTTGCTCTCTTCTCAAGGATGTACAAATTATTAAAGTAATATTTAAATATTACTGACAGTTGATTATGAGATGTAAGTCACTCTATTAGGCACAAAGCATTTTTCTATCATTTTTCATTTTTTAATGGGAAGAACAACAAATGATGTTATGTCAATCAATTTCATTTTGAGATCTGGAAAGACACTGGAATAACCTAACCAATTAGAAGCTATGCATAAAAGATGATAGATGTATATGATAAAGCAGAGAACAAGTTATGTTAGCTCAGCTTATGTCTATGTAGGAGTACTGGGTATAAAAGTATAGAGAAACAATATTTGTAATACCATTCAACTCAGCATTAGATATATTTCTGACTTTGTCTCTTATTTACTTTATTTTTTTCTCTTATTTACTTTATTTACTTATTTAATTATTTTACTTGAATTTACTTAAAAATTAAATTTTAAATTTACTTATTTACTTATTTCTCTTATTTACTTTAAAACAAGCACTAAATTTGCTGTAATATCATTTTCAGACGATGGCCATCATTGGTTAGTTGCTAATATAAGAGAACACAAAGGGGTGTGCCCAGGTGGCCCAGTAGGTTAAACATCTGCCTTCTGCTCAGGTCATGATCCCATGGTCTTGGAATCCAGCCCCAAGTTGGGCTCCCTGTTCAGCAAGGAGTCTGCTTTTCCCTCTCCTTCATCCCATCCCCTCACCACTTGTGTGTTCTCTCTCTCTCTCTTTCAAATAAATAAATAAAATCTTTTAAAAACGAAAGAGAACACAAAGGGACCACAAAGGAAAATTACATAGAGCTTAGATTATGTCCAGGAGTAGTCTCTTGGTATCTTAGTAAGATGACTGGGAAATGGACTATAAATATGAATATATTTGCTTATGGCACAATAGTGAAGTATGGCTAGCTTTATAGAAAATAAGAAATTTAAGTAATTCTTATCTATTTGTTACATAGTCAGAGGGGGAGGGAAATATTCCAGTTACCAGAAATACATATGAAGAAAGCTGCTGAGAAAATTATCTACATGTATATTTATGATAGTAAAGTGAAGATATAAAAGTACCTGAGATATATTGAAACATTGGCAGAGGAGGGGGGACTCTTCATACTTGTTAAATTTCCTAAAGAAAAAAAAGTGCATGGTATGTTAGAGAATTGGGATCTCTAAGTAGGTGGCCCGGACAACTGAAAATGGTTCTGTTATTCACCCAGGGGATGCAGGCAGGACTGATTCAAAGGGAAAGTAGTAAGTTTTAATATGTCAATTATGTAAGTAGCCTGCTGGTAAATACACCCAGACAGAATTTGGGAATATGATTCTAGCTTTCAGAGGTGAAGCCAGAATTAGACATATGCACTTGGGATTCATACAAATATAAAAGCTTGGAAGTTGAAACCACAGTCAGGAATAAGAATATCTCAGTAGAACAGGAGGATGAAAAATGAAACAGTGGAGCAAACCCTAGATAATTTTAACACTTACTGGGCACTCAGAAGAGGGTAATAGGACCCTCTACATATATCTCAGTCTGATACTTACCACATCATGTTATACTGAGCAAGCCTTCCCACTTCCTCCATTTTAGTCATTGATATGTCATCTCTGGTTTTTACTCTTCCCTCTATATAGGCCCTGGTCAAATCCTACCAGTTCCTCTTTAGGAATATTTTGGCTCAATCTTTCTCTTATATTCCCACACAATACCCAAATCCAAGGTCTTCATTACTGCATGAGACTCCTACATAATAATCCTGAAAAAGATCCAGCAGTGGTGTCCAGATCAGCTTGGACACCAGTCATACCATTTCAAATCCCTCTCTGCCAGACTTCAGTGTAGAGCAATGAAAGTTTCCTTTAACATTGATTTCTAATGTTCACATCATCAGGCAGGGGGATCTGAAGGCTGAAGATGAAGTCAGATATTTCAAAGATCAGTAACTGGGTCTGCCATCATCATTTTCATTGTTGCTACATCCTACCATCAGAATGGGGGCCAATGGGATGCCTGGGTGGCTCAGTTGGTTAAGAATGGGGGCCAAAATATGCTTCACCTCCACCAGGCTAGTTTCCTTGGTAGCTTCATCTCCACAAAATATAATCTAACTCATTTTTGAAGGCCTGCTTTTTCAGTTAAAGACACTTAAATCTAAATCATCCTTAAGGGTTGCAATTCCTCTAATCTCCCTAATTTAGATAGCATTCTCTCCAATACCTGAACACCTGCAAAAATTATTACTATAATTATAATTTTATTTTCTTCTGATTTATAGGTCTCAAATCTCTATAACTCTTATACATAAATACTATGTTTTCTTCCACTAAATTTCTCAAGGTTATTGACTATGACTAATACTCTGGTGCTTTCAACAGTGCAAAGTACAGTTAGATAAAACCCTCCAAAATAAGTATGTACCTCTTTAAGTTGCAAAAGCAAATAGAAACCTACTCTTTCTTGTCTACTTCTTTGCATTCTATAGAATGAAACCAAAATAATTGGTGTGTGTGTGTGTGTGTGTGTGTGAAGAATTTGAAGGCTGTAAAAGAGAGCCTATAGTAAGTACAAAAGAAAAATGAGCACCTGATTAGTCTGCCCCAATCAGTGACCTAAGAGAAGATGACCTATTAAATGAATGAGGATAGAAAATTAGGCCTAGAGGCATGATCAAGAATGAATACTTAGAATCTAAGAAGCCTTGGGGCACCTACCTGGCTCAGCCAGTGGAGTGGAGTGTGTGACTCTTGATCTCAGGGTTGTGGTTTCAAGCCACATATTTGGTGTAGAGATTACATAAAAATAAAAAATAATAATAATAAATTTAAAAAGAACCTAAGAAATCTTGTCATCATAGACACAATGTACATATGGCACACCTGTCCTTATTCAATATACTTCTTTAATCTTATATAAAATAAGATACCAAACATAGACACTATTTCTGTTGAATGTTTCTGTTGAAACAGTTCAACCAAAGAGGTCAAATGTTTCATAGAAATAAAAGAGGTAGTTTAACAAGCAAAACAAAAACATTAATTATGCACACAAAATAAGTGTATTAAATTTATATCAGTAAGATGAATCATAAAAGTGGCTTCTATGGGTTTGTACCAGACAGCATTCTCTATTTCTCCTCTATCTGGCATTGGAGGTCTCAAGATAGGAATGGGATTTTAAGAATACTCGCCCTACAAATTCTGTGTTCTCTCTCATTTTCTCTGTTGCTTCAATTTCATCCTTAATCTTGGCTTATGCCTTGTTGCTCTGTCCATCATTCATCATGATTTTCTCACATTTAGAATTAAATTAAAAGTAATACAGGGCTGAAATGATCTGGCCTCTAGTTTCTTCTCCTTTTATCTCCACCATTATCCCTTTATCCAATGTACATCAGCCAAGTTGGCCTCCTTGCTATTCCTCAGTCAAGAGTGCTACTGCCTTAGATAACTTTATCCTTATTTTACCTCTGCATGAAATGTTCTTCATGGCTTTTATACATCTCCATTTAATACTATAACTTAACACTGTGTACTAGTACCCTACCTTCTCCTAAAGATCATGTTCAATTACTGTGCCAGAATAGTCACTTTGTTCCTTGTCAGCCCATTTCTTGGTACCAGGTACCTAAAGTTACTGATGATAGCTATATACTATACCCTAAGTAAAATGAGACTCTTATATCCCTGGATGGAAAACTTCCCTCTCTGAGAATCAAGATCTCGGGGCCTGCAAAATCTAAACTTTCAAAACAGGGACTATAAATTCATCAAGTGCGTTATAGCAAGTGGTGATCAAAGACAACTCCTATTTCTACAGGCCTATTTTCTTAGTCCCTGAACTCATGCATTTATCTGCTAAGAACACAGTACCATACAAATGCTATGGATCTAGAGTAGACCATATCCTAGAGGATGGTGCCCCAATCTGGCACCTCAGCTGTGTTTTTCACCTCTCTATCAAGTCAACAGCATTTGAATAAGACTGGTGTATCCCAAACTCACATTCCCATTATCTTTACTGAAAGTTGCTTCTTATGGTCTAAGGTGATCATACATTGAATCTCAAATTAGTAGGTCAAATGCTATATAAATCTCCCACTAATGTTGCTGGCCAACACTTAATGGTCATGAAAAACAATCACATAAACAAAACTGTGTCAGTTTCAGTCAGTCAAGATGATTTATCACACCTTCCAAAGCCAGAGGGGTCCAATGTCCACTTGCCACAAGTGGCTGCATTGTTTGTTTGGGTTTTTTTGGTGAGGGGGAGGTAGAACTATATCAGGGCCACAGTATTAATCTCTGTTGTTGACAGGTTAGACATCTGACAATGGAAGTAGCTGCATCAGTCTTAGTGGAAACCCATAATGTAGACTGTGTCTATAGTCTCCTTCCTACATTACATTACATCCCTCCCTACATTAATATCGCATGCACGTACCCATATTTCAATACTTGGGAGTAATTTACTGATGAAAACTTGCTGAATGACTCTTTCTACTTGGTTGCTCAGTGTCTCTTCTATGGTGGATAATGTCTGGTGAGTAATATAAAAACCTTCACATATATCATCTATTCCCACTGATGATTTTCATAGACTGTTGAACACAATATTTTAATCTTTTCCCTTCCAGACTTACTAGTCAGCTAGACTACTCACTCTGCCCTATATTACATGTATATTTTTATCAAGGATAATTTCTCTACCAAACAGATGACCAGATGCACTGCCTAAAGTTCTGCTCCCTGGGAAAACTTCCTCTCACTGCACTCTCTTTGGGAAGTGCCCCTGAGTATGTTCTCATTGTACCATGGACTACTAACCATGGACATACCAAGCTGAACCAATTGTGAAGCATGTGCAGCCATTTTCCACTGTCATTCATGATGATCCCAGTTGATAAACTGGAACCAGATAGACAAATTAGGGATATAACAGAGATCACCATCCTCTTTAAATTTGAGATTCCTTAATTAAGATAACATTAATCTTTCCTCACCACAGAATGTAGCGTTGTTTTTGATTTATGACCTTGGATGAGTAGTTTTGCTTCCACTTGGCTTTCACCTCTACAATACCTCTTGCTGGACCCTTCTTTATAGAAAACTTGGCTTCAGTCAGTGAGTTCTGGATCTGAGAACTGGGTCAAGTAGATAAATTTATTGAGGCACTGTTCTGTTGAGATGACTGCCTTCAGCTTTTTGATCAGCCTCCATTCTTGATTTCTTTTAAGTAAATAAGTTAAGCCAATCCATATTTTGGCTTCCCATGTATCTTGCCTCTAGGAATACTGTGTTCTAGTAACCATTTCTAGATTTCTCTGGCTACCAAACAAATCTTCCTACTCATTGAGATAATAGAACTTATCCTTTTTTTCTGATGGTTAAGTATCACTGCCTCATCCACTGTTATGGATTCCAAGATTTCAGGATATCATTATCCCCATTGCTATTAAGAAACTAATTCTGAAGACTAGAGGGAGTCAAGATGGCAGAGAAGTAGCAGGCTGGGACTAGATCAGGTAGCAGGAGATCAGCTAGATAGCTTATCAAACCATTGCTAACACCTACAAATCCAACAGGAGATCGAGGAGAAGAAGAGAAACAATTCTAGAAACAGAAAATCGACCACTTTCTGAAAGGTAGGACCGGCCGAGAAGTGAATCCAAAGTGACAGGAAGATAAATCACAGGGGGAGGGGCTGGCTCCTGGCAAGTGGCAGAACAGGAGCACAAAATCAGGACTTTTAAAAGTCTGCTCCACTGAGAGACATCACTCCAGAGGCTAAACCAGGGTGAAGTCCATGAGGGTACAGCGTGGCCTCAGGTCCCACGGGGTCACAGAAGGATCCAGGGTGTCTGAGTGTTGCAGAGCTCCAGGTATTAGAGCAGGGAAGCCGGCTACAGAGACAGAGCCGAGGAGTGAGCTCTCAACTCGGGGTTACCTTGAACTGGTCACAGGCTGCGTGAGCTCGGAGCATGGCCAAAGACCAGGGAGAAGAGGGTGATTGAGCGCTTTTCTCCAAGTGGGGCCAGAGGCAGGAGAGATGGGAGTGATCAAGCACTTTTCCCCAGTGCAGCCAGAGGCGGGGGAGTCGGGACTATTGAGCGCTTTTCTCTGAGGGCACACTGAGGAGGGGCCCCGAAATCTCAGCTCCTCCAGCCAGAGATTGGGAGGCCGTCATTGTCATTCCCATCCCCCAGAACTCTGCCCAAAAGTGCATTACTTAGCCTGGCCCCTGGTAAGGGCGGTGCAATTCTGCCTCAGGCAAAGACACTTGAGAATCACTACAACAGGCCGCTCCCCTAGATGATCAACAAGAAATCCAGCCAAGACCACGTTCACTCACCAAGGAGAACAGCGGAATTCCAGAGGAGGAGAAAGCAAAGCATGGAATTCAAGGCTTTCTCCCCAAGATTCTTTAGTCTTGTAGTTAATTTTTTTTTCCTTTTTTTTCTTCTGCAATTTTTTTTAACTTTTACCCTTTCCTCTTTTAAAGCTTTTTTAACTAGTTTATCTTAACAATAGCTTTTAAAAAAATAAATAACAATAATCTTTTTTGAACCTTCATTATTATAGTCCTATTTTATCCTTTACCGTATCTAATGTTATTTTTTGTATACACATACGGTTTTTTCTTCTAAAAAATTTGGGGTGCAACTTCTCCTAATAGATCAAAATATACCCTAAATCTAGCTCTAGGCTTGTTCTAGTCTCCAACCTGAGCAAATTTTCTCCACTTTCTTTTTCTTTATTCTCCCAACCAACTCATCTTATCAACTCCTTTGTTAGAAATTTTAAAAAAATATATCATCTTTATAGGCACACTCTATCCCTTCATTATGTCTACCCCTATATATGTTTTTCATTCTTTAAAATTCGAGGAGGTAGTTTCTTCTAAGACACCAAAATACTCTCAGAATTAAATGGGTGACCCTGTTCTAGTCACCAGTCTAATATATATATATTTTTCTTTCTTTTTTAATATTTTTTCTTTGTTTTCTTTTCTGTTTTTTTTTAACCTTTTTTTTTATGGACTTCTTTTTATCCTCTTTCTCCCTCCCACAATTTGGGGTCTCTTCTGATTTGGTTAAAGCACATTTTCCTGGGGTCTTTGTCACCCCTTTAATAGTTTATTTGCTCCTTCAAATATTCTTATCTGGACAAAATGACAAGGCAGAAAAACCCATCACAAAAAAAAAAAAAAAAAAAAGAACAAGAGGTGGTACCAAAGGCTAGGGACCTAATCAATATGGACATCGGTAATATGTCAGATCTAGAGTTCAGAATGATGATTCTCAAGGTTCTAGCTGGACTTGAAAAAGACATGGAAGATATTAGAGAAACCCTGTCTGGAGAAATAAAAGCCCTTTATGGAGAAATAAAAAAATAAAATCTAACCAAGTTGAAATCAGAAAAGCTATTAATGAGGTGCAATAAAAAAAAATGGAGGCTCTTACTGCTAGGATAAATGAGGCAGAAGAGAGCATTAGTGATATAGAAGACCAAATGACAGAGAATAAAGAAGCTGAGCAAAAGAGAGACAAACAACTGGACCACAAGGGGAGAATTCAAGAGATATGTGATGCAATAAGATGAAATAACGTTAGAATAATTGGGATTCCAGAAGAAAACGAAAGAGAGAGGGGAGCAGAAGGTATATTGGACAGAATTATTGTAGAGAATTTCCCTAGTATGACAAAGGGAGCGAGGATCAAAATCTGGGAAGTGCAGATAATTCCCCTCAAAATCAGTAAGAATATCAAAATCTGGGAGATGCAGAGAATCCTCCTCAAAATCAATGAGAATAGGTCCACACCCCATCATCTAATAGTAAAATTTACCAGTCTTAGTGACAAAGAGAAAATCCTGAAAGCAGCCCAGGACAAGAAATCTGAAACATACAATGGTAAAAATATTACATTGGCAGCAGACTTATGCACAGAGACCTGGCAGGCCAGAAAGAACTGGCATGATATATTCAGAGCCCTAAGGAGACAAACATGTAGCCAAGAATACTATACCCAGCTAGGTTATCATTGAAAATAGAAGGAGAGATAAAAAGCTTCCAGGACAAACAAAAACTGAAAGAATTTGCAAACACCAAACCAGATGTACAGGAAATATTGAAAGGAGTCCTCTAAGCAAAGAGAGAGCCTAAAAGTAGTAGATAGGAAAGGAACAGAGACAATGTACAGTAACAGTCACCTTACAGGAAATACAATGACATTAAATTTATATCTCTCAATAATTACCCTGAATGTAAATGGGCTAAATGCCCCAATCAAAAGACACGGGGTTTCAGAATGGATAAAAAAACAAAACCCATCCATATGCTGCCTACAAGAAACTCATTGGGAGGACCCAAAGACACCTTGAGATTTAAAGTGAGGAGGTGGCAAACAGTTTATGATGCTAATGGACATCAAAAGAAAGCTGGGGTGGCAATCCTTATATCAGATCAATTAGATTTTAAGCCAAAGACTATAATAAGAGATGAGGAAGGACACTATATCATACTCAAAGGGTCTGTCCAACAAGAAGATCTAACAATTTTAAATATCTATACCACTAACGTGGGAGCAGCCAACTATATAAACCAATTAATAACAAAATCAAAGAAACACATTGACAATAATGCAATAATAGTAGGGGACTTTAACACTCTCCTCACTGAAATGGACAGATCATCCAAGCAAAAGATCAACAAGGAAATAAAAGTTCTAAATGACACACTGGACCAGATGGACATCACAGATATATTCAGAACATTCCATCCCAAAGCAACAGAATACACATTCTTCTCTAGTGCACATGGAACATTCTCCAGAATAGATCACATCCTGGGTCATAAATCAGGTCTCAACCGGTACCAAAAGATTGGGATCATTCCCTGCCTATTTTCAGTCCACAATGCTCTGAGGCTAGAACTCAATATCAAGAGGAAATGTGGAAAGAATCCAAACACATGGAGACTAAACAGCATCCTTCTAAAAAATAAATGGGTCAACGAGGAAATTAAAGAAGAACTGAAAAAATTAATGGAAACAAATGATAATGAAAATACAATGGTTCAGAATCTGTGGGACACAGCAAAGGCAGTCCTGAGAGGAAAATATATAACGATACAAGCCTTTCTCAAGAAACAAGAAAGGTCTCAAATACACAACCTAACCCTATACATAAAGGAGCTGGAGAAAGAACAACAAAGAAAGCCTAAGCCCAGCAGGAGAAGAGAAATAATAAAGATCAGAGCAGAAATCAATGAAATAGAAACTAAAAAACAATAGAACAAATCAACAAAACTAGGAGCTGATTCTTTGAAAGAATTAATAAGATTGATAAACCCCTGGCCAGACTTATCCAAAAGAAAAGAGAAAGGACCCAAATAAATAAAATCATGAATGAAAGAGGAGAGATCACAACCAACACCAAAGAAATACAAACAATTATTAGAACATACTATGAGCAACTCTATGCCAACAAATTCGACAATCTGGAAGACATAGATACATTCCGAGAGACATATCAACTGCCAAAACTGAACCAGGAAGAAATAGAAAACCTGAACAGATCCATAACCAGTAAGGACATTGAAACAGTCATCAAAAATCTCCAAACAAACAAAAGCCCAGGGCCAGATGGCTTCCCAGGGGAATTCTACCAAACATTTAAAGAAGAATTAATTCCTATTCTCCTGAAACTGTTCCAAAAAATAGAAATGGAAGGAAAACTTCCAAACTCATTTTATGAGGCCAGCATCACCTTGATCCCCAAACCAGACAAGGTTCCCATCAAAAAAGAGAATTACAGACCAATATCCTTGATGAACACAGATGCGAAAATTCTTACCAAAATACTAGCCAATAGGATCCAACAGTACATTAAAAGGATTATTCACCACGACCAAGTGGGATTTATTCCAGGGCAGCAGGGTTGGTTCAACATCCGCAAATCAATCAATGTGATACCGTACATTAACAAAAGAAAGAACAAGAACCATATGATACTCTCAATAGATGCTGAAAAAGCATTTGACAAAGTGCAACATCCCTTCCTAATCAAAACTCTTCAAAGTGTAGGGATAGAAGGCACATACCTCAATATTATCAAAGCCATCTATGAAAAACCCACAGCAAGTATCATTCTCAATGGAGAAAAACTGAGAGCTTTTCCGTTAAGGTCAGGAGCATGGCAGGGATGTCCGCTATCACCACTGCTATTCAACATAGTACTAGAAGTCCTAGCCTCAGCAATCAGACAACAAAAAGAAATTAAAGGCATTCAAATCAACAAAGAAGAAGTCAAACTATCACTCTTTGCAGATGATATGATACTATATGTGGAAAACCCAAAAGGCTCCACTCCAAAACTGCTAGAGCTTGTACAGGAATTCAGTAAAGTGTCAGGATATAAAATCAATGCACAGAAATCAGTTGCATTTCTTTACACCAACAACAAGACAGAAGAAAGAGAAAATAAGGAGTCAATCCCATTACAATTACACCCAAAACCATAAGATATCTAGGAATAAACCTAACCAAAGAGGCAAAGAATCTATACTCAGAGAACTATAAAGTACTCATGAAAGAAATTGGGGAAGACACAAAGAAATGGAAAAATGTTCCATGCTCATGGATTGGAAGAATAAATATTGTGAAAATGTCTATGCTACCTAAAGCTATCTACACATTTAATGCAATGCCTATCAAAATCCCATCCAATTTTTTCAAAGAAATGGAACAAATAATCCTAAAATTTATATGGAACCAGAAAAGACCTCGAATAGCCAAAGGAATGTTGAAAAAGAAAACCAAAGTTGGTGGCATCACAATTCCCGACTTCTTTATCTACTACACAGCTGTCATTATTAAGACAGTATGGTACTGGCAAAAAAACAGAAACATAGATCAATGGAACAGAATAGAGAGCCCAGAAATAGACCCTCAACTCTATGGTCAACTAATCTTCGACAAAGCAGGAAAGAATATCCATTGGAAAAAGGACAGCCTCTTCAACAAATGGTGTTGGGAAAATTGGACAGCCACATGCAGAAAAATGATATTGGACCATTTCCTCACACCACACACGAAAATAGACTCAAAATGGATGAAGGACCTCAACGTGAGAAAGGAATCCATCAAAATCCTTGAGGAGAACACAGGCAGCAACCTCTTGACCTCAACCGCAGCAACTTCTTCCTAGGAACAAAACGCCAAAGGCAAGGGAAGCAAGGGAAAAAATGAACTGTTGGGACTTCATCAAGATGAAAAGCTTTTGCACAGCAAAGGAAACAGTCAACAAAACCAAAGACAACTGACAGAGTGGGAGAAGATATTTGCAAATGACATATAAGATAAAGGGCTAGTATCCAAAATCTACAAAGAGCTTAGCAAACTCAACACCCAAAGAACAAATAATCCAATCAAGAAATGGGCAGAGGACATGAACAGACATTTCAGCAAAGAAGACATCCAGATGGCCAACAGACACATGAAAAAGTGCTCCACATCACTGGGCATCAGGGAAATACAAATCAAAACCACAATGAGATACCACCTCACACCAGTGAGAATGGCTAAAATGAACAAGTCAGGAAATGACAGATGCTGGCGAGGATGTGGAGAAAGGGGAACCCTCCTACACTGTTGGTGGGAATGCAAGCTGGTGCAACCACTCTGGAAAACAGCATGGAGGTTCCTCAAAAAATTGAAAATAGAGCTACCTTATGACCCAGCGATTGCACTACTGGGTATTTACCCTAAAGATACAAACGTAGTGATCCAAAGGGGCACGTGTACCTGAATGTTTATAGCAGCAATGTCCACAATAGCCAAGTTATGGAAAGAACCTAGATGTCCATCAACAGATGAATGGATAAAGAAGAGGTGTTATATATATACAATGGAATACTATGCAGCCATCAAAAGATATGAAATCTTACCATTTGCAACGACATGGATGGAACTAGAGCGTATTATGCTTAGCGAAATAAGTCAACTGGAGAAAGACAACTATCACATGATCTCCCTGATATGAGGAAGTGGAGATGCAACGGGGGTGGGGGTTAAGGTTGTAGGAAAAGTAAAAATGAAACAAGATGGGATCGGGAGGGAGACAAACCAAAAGAGACTCTTAATGTCATAAAACAAACTGAGGGGGGTGGGGGGGTGAGGGGTTGGGAGAGGGTGGTGGGGTTACATTATATGTTTAAATAAAAAAGCTTAAATTAAAAAAAAAGAATAGGTCTCTTATAAAGCACGGAACATTTCAACAGAGAGAAATTTCAAATTTTAGTTAATTTTGAAGCATCAGTGAAAGCCTACTGTGTAATAAATTTAATGCTATATTCTAAGTATGCAAGAATAAATTAAAAGCTTTCCATCCAATGTGTGTGTGGGAACATAAGTTAAACAAATAGTTGCAATGTAATTTATGAGATAGAATAATAC
>ML101973.1:178118-303116 GCA_003697995.1 Taxidea taxus jeffersonii | reverse complement strand
AAAAAAAAAAAAAAAGAATCCGCTGTTTTCCTTGTTAAGTGAACTTGGTCTTGGCTGGATTTCTTTGATCGTCTGGGGAGGGGCCTGTTGTAGTGATTCTCAGGTGTCTTTGCCCCAGGCGGAATTGCACTGCCCTTACCAGGGGCCGGGCTAAGTAATCCTCTCAGGTTCGCTTTCAGGAGCTTTTGTTCCCTGAATGCTTTCCGTAGAGTTCTGGAGGACGGGAATGACAATGGCGGCCTCCCAATCTCCGGTTCAGAGGAGCCGAGAGCTAGGGGCCCCAGTCTTCAGTGCGCCTTCATAGAAAAGCGTTTAATCCCTTTGGTCTCCCCAGCCCCCGTTTGCGCCCGGAGACCGCGCGCGCCCGCAGACCGCACTCAGAGAAAATCGTGCGTAAGCAGTCCCGTCTCACTGGCTTCTGGGAGTGCTCCGAGCTCACCCAGCCTGTGACCAAGCGTCTCTGTCTCTGGCAGAGTCCCACCTGGAGTCTCCGAACCCCGTAGATCCCTGAGCTCTCCCGGGTCGGGGTCTCCCCGGATCTTGTGGGGACCCCTCGCACAGAGCACCGGTCCGTGTCAGAAACCACTAGGAAACCTCGGCTCTGTCTCTGCAGCTGTCTTCCCTGCTCTAATACCTGTGAGTTCTGCCACACTCAGACACCCCCGCCGATCCTTCTGTGACCCCGCGGGACCTGAGTCCACGTTGTCCCCGTGAGGTCTTCACCCCAGTTTAGCCTCTGGAGCGATGTCCCTCCATGGAGCAGACTTTTAAAAGTCCTGATTTTGTGCTCTGCCGCTTGCCGGGAGCCGGCCCCTCCCCCTGGGGGTCTATCTTTCTGTCGCGTTGGATTCACTTCTCCGCTGGTCCTACCTTTCAGAAAGTGGTCGATTTTCTGTTTCTAGAATTGTTGTTTTTCTTCTCTTCGATCTCCTGTTGGATTTGTAGGTGTTCGGAATGGTTTGATAGGCTATCTAGTTGATCTCCTGCTGGCTGATGTCGTCTCAGCCTGCTACTTCTCTGCCATCTTGACTCCTCCAAGGCAAAATTAGTCTTAATGATCATTTATGACTCAGCAAATCATCAGGCTCAGAGCTGATTACCAGTAACATGATAAAGCCTTTGAAATGCAAGACAGCCATTGATGGGCAAGTTCACGAGACTCATTCTTAATTTCACACTTGGTGTTTCCAGTTATATGATCTTCTTGCTCGTTCTGCTTTTCTGTCTTCTCATTTTCACCTTCTACACCCTGTCTTGGGTAGAACGTGTGCAGTTGTGTGTCTAACATGCAATATCTTTCCTTTTTCTTGTTCGTTCATGTGGTGTATCAGCACATTCTGTCACTGGAACTTTTCTTTCCTAGCAGGTTTTTACACTGAGAGAATAACTTAGCAACCCTGAAGAGTCTGGGGCAGAAAATAAATCCATTTTGTTGCTCTGCCCAGTACCAGCATTACTATTTTTACCTTCCAGTACCCTGTTCAGAGAATATTGTCTGTTTACTTTCTAAAAGAGAAGAACATTTCCTTTTATGCACAAAATCTTCCAATTGCCTTACATCTCTCTATCTGTGTCTGGTTGCAGAAGCCGTCTGGTGCTTTGTTTTAGAGGCGGTTATGATGACTAGCACAGTTAATGTTTTCGGCTAGTTCTAAGGACAAGTGGATCTTTACATTTTTCACCCAACCTTCAATTCTTTGGTGTTTTTTCTTTTTAAAAATTTCCCCAAAGTAAATTTGACATGTTCTATTTTGTAAATTTATGGTGTACAGGGTGTCACTTCGATATATTTATATATTGTAATATGATTGCCTATGAAGCAATATTCATCACATTACATAATTATATTACAGTATCATTGGCTGTATTCATTATTCAGTGCGTTAGATCTCCATGGCTTATTTACAACTCATTACAAGTTTGTACCTTAGACACCATCATTCTTATCCCTCCACCACTCATGTCCTGGTAACTACAATTTGTTTTCTATTTTTTATAGGTCTGATTTTTTGAGATTCCATATAAGTGTTATCATACAGTACTTGTCTTTCGCTGACTTACCTCACTTAACACAATGTGCTTGAGTTCCATGTATGTTGTCAAAAATGGGAATAATATATCTTTCTTTCTCCTGACTGGTAATATCCCATTGTATATATGTACCACCTCTTTTTTATTCATTCATATGAGGATAGGCATTTGGGTTTCCATATCTTGGCTATTGTGTGTAATGCTGCGAAAAACATTGGAATGCAGATACCTCATTGAAATTCAGTTTTCTTTGCTTTTGGGTGTATTCCCAGAAGCGGAATTGCTGGGTCATATGGTAGATCTATTTTTTAATATTTTAAAGGAATCTCTATATTGTTTTTCATAGTGGTTGGAGGAGTTTACATTCTCACCAGCAATGTGTATATATTCCCTTTTCACCAAATCTTCACCATCACCTGTTATCTCTTTTCTTTTTGATGATAGCCATCCTAACAGGTGTAAGATGATAGATAGTTCATTGTGGTTTTTATTTGCATCTTCTTTTTTTCTTCTTCTTTTTTTTTTTAAGATTTATTTATTTGAGAGAGAGAGTGGGCTCAAGGGAGAGGGAGAGAGAATCTGAGGCAAACTCCACACAGAGTGCCAAGACCAATGCAGGGCTTGATCTCGTGACTGTGAGATCATGACTGAGCCAAAAACAAGAGTCAGCTACATAACCAGCAGCCACTTATGTGCCCCTGTTTGCATCGTCTTGATGATTAGTGATGTTGAACACCTTTTCATGTGTCTTTTGGCCATTTTGAAGTCCTCTTTGGGAAAATATCTATTTTTTTGGCCCATTTTTAATCAAATTATTTGTTTAAGTGTTATTAAATTGTGTTTAGTTCTTTATATGTTTTGGATAGTAACCCCTTCTCTGATACATGGTTTGTAAAACTTTGCTCTATAGGCTGCTGTTTCATTTTGCTAACTGAGTAGCAAGTGCTGTGCAGAAGCTTTTGAGTTTGATGTAGTCCCATTTGTTGTTTCTTGCTTTCGTTGTTTGTGCTTTTGGCATCACATTAAAAAAATCATTGCCAAGACAATATCAGGAAGCTTCTTCCTTCCCTTTCTTCTAAGAGTTTTATGATATCAAGTCTTAGGTTTAAGTCTCTGATGGATTTTGAGTTAATTTTTGTGGGTGGTGTGAGATAGGGGCCACTTTCTTTGTTTTGCATATACTTCAGTTTTCCCAGCCCCATTTGTTGAAGACTGTCTTTCCCCCAGTGGTTGTTCTTGGTTCCATTGTCAAAAATTCATTGCCTGGATATGCTGGGATTTAGTTTTGGGCCCTCTATGCTCTTCCATTGGTCTAGGGATCTGTTTTTATGCCAGTGCCATAGTGTTTTTATTAGTATGGTTTTGTCGTATGGTTTAAAATCAGGAAGTGTGATACCTCCAGCTTTAGTCTTTTTTCCTCAGGATTGCTTTGGCTATTCAGGGTCCTTTGTGGTTCCACACAAATTTTAGGATTGTTTCTTCTATTTCTGTGAAGAAGGCCTTTGGTATTTTTATGGGAATTGCATTAAATCTGTAGATCCTTTGGGTGGTATGGCCATTTTAACAAAATTTATTCTTCCAAAACATGAATACAAAATGTATTTCCATTTGTTTGTGTCTTCTTCAGCTTCTTTCAGCCAAGTCTTACAGTTTTTGTTGTAAAGATCTTTTACTTCCTTGGTTAAATTTATTCCCAAGTATTTTATTATTTTTGATACTATTGCGGTTTAGTTTTTTTTATTTCTTTTTCCAGTGCTTCATCATTAATATAAAAGAATGCCACTGATTTCTGTAAGTTGATTTTGTAACCTGCCACTTTCCTGAAATCATTGATTAATTCCAACAGTCTTTTTGATTGACTCTTTGGGATTTTTTATATGTGAGATTATATCATTAGTAAATAGAGAATTTTTTATTTCTTTCTTCCAGATTTGGATGCCTTTTATTTCTTTGTTTTGCCTAATTGCTCTAGTAAAGACTTTTCCAATTCTATACTAAATAGGAATGATGAGAGTAGGGAACCTTGCCTTGCTTGTGATCTCAGAGGAAACACTTCCAATTTTTCTCCATTCAGAGTTGGTTTGTTGTATTTGGACTTTTTTATGTTGAGATATGTTCCTTCTATACCCAATCTGTAAAGGGTTTTTATCATAAAGGGATTTTGTATTTTGTCAAATATTTTTTCTCTATGTATTGAGATGATCATATAGTTTTAATCTCTCATTTTACTGGTGTGACAAATTACATGTATTGATTTGTGTGTGTTGACTCCTCCTATAGCCCAGGGATAAATCCCACTTGGTCATAGTCCTTAATCCTTTTAATGCATTCTTGAATTTTGTTTCCTAATATTTGGTTGAGAATTTTGCATCTATATTCATCAGGAATATTTGTCTGTGATTTTCTCTTCTTGTGGTGTCTTTATCTGATTTTGGTATCAAGACAATGCTGGTTTTATAAATGAGTTTGGAAGTGTTCCCTTCTCCTCAATGTTTTTAAAGAGTCTTAAGAGGACTGGTATTAATTCATCTTTAAATGTTTGGTAGAGGGGCGCCTGGGTATCTCAGTGGGTTAAAGCCTCTGCCTTCGGCTTAGGTCGTGATCCCAGGGTTCTGGGATCCAGCCCCGCACCGGGTTCTCTGCTCAGCGGGGAGCCTGCTTCCTCCTCTCTCTCTGCCTGCCTCTCTGCCTACTTGTGATCTCTGTCAAATAAATAAATAAAATCTTTAAAAATAATAATAATAATAAATAGATAAATAAATAAATGTTTGGTAGAATTCACCAGTGAAGCTATCTGGCCCTGGAGTGTCCTATGTTGAGAGTTCTACTGACTCAATCTCTTGAATCATGGTTGGTGTGTCCAGATTTTCTATTTTTCCTGATTCAGTCTTGGAAGATTGTGTGTTTCTAGAAAAATATCCATTTCTTGTCTATATTTTTGTAGTATCAACTGTGATGTCTCCTTTTTCATTTCTAAATTTAAATATTCTCTCTTTTTATTTAGCTTACCTAAAGATTTGTCCATTTGTCTGTTTTTTCAAAGCACCAGCTTTTAGTTCATTGATTCTTCCTATTGCTCTTCTGGACTTAACTTAATTTACTTAGTTTATTTATATTCTGCTATTATTTCCTTCTCTCTCCTAATTTTGAGTTTAATTTGTTTCTCTCTAGTTCCTTGAGTTCTAAAGTTAGGTTGTTTATTTGAGATCTTTCTAATTTCTGAATAAATGTGTTTATTGCTATGGACTCTTAGATTTTGCTGCATCTCACAAAATTTGATATGTTACATTTTCATTTTTATTTGTTTCAAGGAATTTTTTACTTCCCTATTGATTTTTTCTTTGACCCATAGGTTATTTAGAAATGTGTTGTTTAATTTATACAAATTTAAAATCTTCTTACTTTCCTTTTGTTGATTTCTAATTTCACATCATTATAGTAGAGAAGATAGTTGGTACGATGTCAGTCTTCTTAAATTTGCTGAAATTAGTTTCGTGGCACCATGATCTCTTCAGCATGTAAAATGGAATCTTTCTCCTATAGGTACTCAGCAGATGAATGAATGAATGAATGAATGAACTTAGGCTAACATCTAAGAATTTATCTGTCCCAAAATATATACCCCAAATATTTGGCCACAAACTTTTCTAGAAACATCTTTTTCCATAAGTTCTAATTTAGCCTCAATTCTCTGAAATACATCCCTGCTTAGATATTTCAGAGAAATTCCTTTTTTTTTTTTTTAAAGATTTTATTTATTTATTTGATGGAGAGAGACACAGTGAGAGAAGGTACACAAGCAGGTGGAGTGGGAGAGGGAGAAGAAGGCTTTCTGCCCAGCAGGAAGCCCAGTGTGGGGCTAGATCCCAGGACCCTAGGATCATGACCTGAGGCAAAGGCAGACGCTTAATGACTGAGCTCCCCAGGCACCCCAAGCAAATATTAACAGATCTTAAGGGAGAAAAAGACAATACAATAATAGTAGAGGGCTTCAACATCCTATCAGCAATGGATGGGTCATCCAGACAAAAAAATCAAGAAAGAAACACTGGAATTAACAATACTTTAAATCAACTGATATATATATACATATATGTGTATATATATATACATATGTGTATATGTATATATATAGAGGGAGAGAGAGAAAGAGAGAGAGAGAACATTCTATTCAATAGCAGGAGAATACACATTTTTCTCAAGCACACATGGAATATTTTCTAGAATAAATCACATGAGAGGCCAGGTGACATATGTCTGTCCTCTCAAGAAGTTTCCAGTTTCTAGTGGTGAAACAGATCATTCCAATACAATATTATAGTAGTTTAGGGACTTAAATGTAATGAGAATATACAAAAAAGGGTTGATAAGTCGTTTGAGGGTGATCTAAGAAATCTTCCTAATGGAGACTTGGAAAAAAGTGGATTTTTTGGCAAGCAGATAGGGATGGGATCTGGAAAAGGGCAGATATCATTGGCAAATGCTAATATTATCTTTAATCAGTTTAAATATCTGCAGACTAAGACTTTAGTCCAGTGCACTAATGAAAGGCTTAGATGCTGGTTGTTGTTGGTTTTTTTCCTCCCTCCCATGGCAGTCATAATCAATGCTAGGTCAACCAAGCATTTTTATCAGCTTTAATTACTTTTGCTAATTAAGTGAGGGTAGATGAAGAAACTGATTTAATTAGAAGGTGAAATTCAACATTTTAGCTTCTTTCATGATTATGAACTAAAATAAGAAATTTGAATACAAATATGTCACTGGCATTCAGTGACATATTTTCTAGTCACGGACATTCAGCTTCACGTGCTTATGACTAATGCTCAGGGCTCCCATACTCAAAACAGTCCTGTGCTTAGGGGTTAAGGCTCTGTATTCAAGGTCATGAAATGGTTAAATTTTGTGTTTTGGAAATGAAACAAGAAGCATGTATGTTTGGGTCTTGGAAGTCTCAGTTACTGTGAGGTCCCTCCAACTTCTTACCTCTCTGACATAGATTCTCAACCATCTGCTCTTGTCCCTGTGGCCCCTGCCTGGCCTCCAGCTCCATCTCCCTGACCCTGTCCCATCATTGCTACTGTTCTCTCCCTGGTATGGTGATTGGGTCTGTCACCAGGGGAGGCCTGTGTTCTACCTTTACCCTCCCCTATGGGTTTGTGAATGCAGACAAGGAGGGGATCAGGGTAGAGTATGTACCCTGCTGAATCTTGAGGTGAGACAAAAGCCATCTTTAACCAGGCTGGTAGCACCAGGGTGCACTCAATGGGTGGCTTAGTGGGGCCTCTCGCCCACCTCCAATCCAAGTACCAAAAGCATCATGATGGCATGGAGGTTGTAGTCACTTGGGAGTCTCCTGTCTACCATGATTTAGGACAGTGGCCTATAGGAGGGGAGATTGACTTCCTCACTCTGGGCTGGAGCCCCACACTTTCATTTTCTACTGGGCACCCCCAAAATTATGTAGCTGGCTTTGTCTTTCTTTGTTATAAATGCATAGACTGAACTTCATTAAATATGAATTCAGCAGATATGTAAGTACCTCTAATAACCACAGTGCAAATCCACTGCCTTAGAGAGAAATAAAGATTAAGCATGAGACGATAATGTCTAAGATATGTATATTTTACTCATAATCAAGTAAAAAACAAAGAGTAATCAGCAAATTAACAAGGTAGAGTCTTATTTTGACTTCTGTGGTGAATAGCTCTCAAATCTTTCCTGGAGACGTCAGTGTAGGTGAAAGTTGTGTGAACTATAGGTCGCTAAATCAAATACAAAAAGTGAAAATTAGATCTTTTTTTCAAAGTCCAAATAAGTTCAATTTTATTAAGAAGGAACATGACTTCAGTGAAGCTAGAGATTTTGAATTTGAAAAATAGACAAAATATTGCTGTGTCTGGGTGGGTCAGCTGGTTAAGCATCTGTCTTCAGTTCAGGTCATGATTCCGGGGTCCTGGGGTCAAGCCCCGTGTCCAGCTCCCTGCTCAGTGAGGAGTCTTCATCTCTCTCTCCCTCTGCTCCCCTCCTCCACTTGTGCACATGCGCTCTCTTTCTCTCATTCTCTCATGGGCGAGCTCTTGTTCTCTCAAATAAATAAAATCTAAAAAAAATAATAAATTTTAAAAATAGACAAAATATTATAGTGAATGCCAGAAGTACTTAAAGCATGCTAACAATGATCTTGATAATTCATTCCATCGTGTCTAGTATAGCTTTCTATTAGTATTTACCTGGACATAAATAATATTCCCTTTAGTAAGCTGATTGCCATTTCCTACCTCCAAATCACAGAAAATATTAGCATGAAACATGTCCAATTAGTTACTTTAAAAATTATTACAAACATCTTAAACATTGAAGTAACTCTGTTGCATTTTATTTTTATGACTCAGGTTTTGTAAGACACACACTAATCAAGTTGGGTTGATATTGCTGCTATCCAGCTAGAAAAGGCCAACAAGTTGTAACTTTCTAGAAACCTAGCTCCCATTTGGTATATCAGGGCCTACATTCTTGGGATCCCTCTTTGTTTCACTGACCGACGGCTTGGCAGTGATTATAGGAAACAAGTTCACACAGGAGAAGATGACTCTATCCACCTGTCCTGAGACCCCAAGAGCGGTTTCATGCTCAGCCACTAGCCCTTGCCTGACATCCCAACTGCAAAGAATACAGTGCTGCTTCCCTCTGCTTCCCAAACTTTCCAAATACCTTTTGAGAAGTCTTGGATTCCAAGCTGTGCTTGATGTCCATCTTATCCTAGGTGTTGTTGGGTGTGAACACCATGGTGGACACACAGTGGGGGGTTTAACCTTAACCTTCCACACCTGTGGCCTGGTCCTAACATTGACCAGAGTGCTGTAATCAGCTTGTCTTCTTGTAGGTGCCTCACTCCTGATGCAGAAGCCCGCCCAGATATTGTAGAAGTCAGCTCGATGATATCAGACGTCATGATGAAGTATTTAGACAACTTGTCTACATCCCAGCTGGCTTTGGAGAAGAAGCTGGAACGGGAACGGAAGCGTACACAGAGATACTTTATGGAAGCCAACCGGAATGCTGTCACATGTCACCATGAGCTGGCTCTGTTATGTCATGTAAGTACACAGCTGTCAGGGTCTTCGCGATGTACTCCATTATAAGGTCACCTGCAGTGGTTTGGGCATGTCTTAAGGGAGGATCATCTTAAGTTAGGAAAACATTAATTGCTGCATGCAGTATTTCACCATTATATAGTTCCATATTTGCATTCCTTTCTAGACCTTATAATTAAAATTAAAGTCAGTGTAAATGGCTTTCCAATGAGCTACCCCTAATTTATTGTATATTGCAAAACTGGCAGCATCAAATAGATCCCTTAACAAACCTATAAGTTTACATTATGCTTTTTGTGTAGATAGCAGTGAATACATAGATTTTATTTCTTCAGAAATCTGATTTGGGGCATATGGATGAAAATGTTATGTGTTAATTCAGAGAAGGAAATAATAATTGCCTTAATTTTTTTTTCTTTTCAGTCTAGTTGTTTTTATTACTGTTTGTGGTGGTAATAATGCTGCCATGCTTCAAATAAGAATATGTCCTTCAGTTTTTCTTGCCAATAACCTTTAAATTATTTTGATATTTAAGTTTATTTCTGAGCAGAGCTTTAAAAAGGGAAAAGCTACAAATGTCCACATATGCAAGTGACCATGCCATTGATGCTCTTGTTGCTGTCTCTTGTTTTCCCCCATGTGCTTTTGTTGTATCATGACCCATGATCCATTCTTTGCTCATACTCTGGGTTCCCCCAAGTGGGGATCTAGTCAGGGACCCTTCAACCTGGTACATACTATTTTCTTCCCTCTTGGGCATAGGGCCCAAGGAAATGGAAATAGGGTCATTCTTAATCAAGATACTTGGTCATCAAATTCCTTTCCAGGACCCTAAAGACCTGTTTTATCTCAGCTGGGAAAATAATATGAAGAGTTCATCTTAAAGAAGAGACAGCTGTAATTTCTTTTCCTTCCTTCCTTCCTTCCTTCCTTCCATTCTCCCTCCCTCCCTTCCAGGCTCTTTCCCTCCCTCCCTTCTTCTGATTTCTTGGATAACAGACTTCCCATCAAACTCATTTCTATGAAAAGGAAAGAACTACTGTGTGGTGTGCTTGTCTTGACATTCTTGGAATCTGGAAGCTGAAGATTCAGTGTAGTTTTCTTTTGGGGGGGAGGAACTCATCTTTATTGCCTTGCTGAGCCCAACTGTAATTTCACAGAACAATACTTGGTGATTATTTAAGGCCTTGGTTTATGTTTAGGAGCATATTGCTTGGAGTTATAGCTCTTGCTGAACACAGTTAAATCTTATATACAGCGAGTTAAAGCTTACTTTTCTTGTTATTTTACTACCTGACTTCGTAAAAGGTAGGCAACTATGAAAAACACACCATTCTATGCATGTCATGTTGCATTCAGAGTATAGTGTCCCAGGAAACTGAAATGCAAGAGATTTAGCCATTTCTATATATCTTAAGATTTGAGGCCTTCTATTAAGTTCTGCACTGCAAAGCTACTTAGCCAATTTTCAGTTGGATATAAAAGAGTCAGTTTATATTAGATTCCCTTAGCTGATTTGAGGATGGGCAGAGTTAGTTTAAAATCTAACCACAAAAATCCTCTTATCTTTAGCAAAACACCTTGAGAATGACTGTTTTATTTATTTATTTACTGCTCAGCTTTTTTTTTTTTTTTTAAACTCACTGTGGAAAATTTCATGCATTACAGAAATAAAGATTGTGCTTCGTGTAGCCATCCCCCAGCTTCAAGAATTTGCTACTTCGGGCCAATCACATACTGTTTTAATGCCCACCCACTACCCACTCCCTGCCCTCCGTAGGTTATTTTGAAACAAACCCAAACCACCATATCATGTCATCCATCAATATTTCAGTATGTATTTGGAGGGCCATCTTAACTGTAGAAATCCAGCTCTCAGGCCATGACTGGGTTAAACAAAGGGACATACCTGTAGTTGAGGGAGTTTCGAGGTTCTAGAGGTTCTGTGCTCATCTGTAAATTAGGGGGAACATATTACCTATCATAGAAAGCACTAGGATTAAGTAAGTTTATGTGTTTGAATAAACTGTACAAATGAAAACGTGGCACAAAATTATGATAGCACCAGTTACATGAAATAAGCAGTGATTATGTTAAAAAAAATAGTTGTTGATGCAACTTGCTAATCCAGTATTAACTGGTTAGTGCCAAATCCATGTGTGGTTTTCATGCAGTTAATAAGTATGTACTGAGCCCGTGTTACTACCCAGCCTTGAAGCCCTCGTGGAGCATTCAGTCTCACAGCACTCACAGAGAAGTGCTTTGCCTCTGGCAGTTTATATTACTATTTTAAAAAAAAAATCAGATATCGTCTCCCTTGGCACTATTTTATGTATACTGATCATTTTTCATCTCTGGATTAATCAAATGTTAGTTAAAAGGAAAAGTGCAGCTTTATTAAAGAACTGAGAGGGAAATATGATTACATATGATCAAAAGACAGCATGCAGTTAATTGGCATTATCCTTGCTAAGGACCAATTATTTCTTTGTAAAAACATACATCAACACCATTGCTGATGGAAACATTATACGTATAAAATTTTATGTTTATTTTTTTCTTAAGTCTTGTTATAGTATCATGATTATTTCATTTCAAATATGGTAGAATGTCTCCCAGAGCAGTTAATATCAACAATATAATTACACAATCCAATGATAAGCAATAGTCGAAGGAAAGAGAAATTAGTGGGTACATTATGTAGAACTTAATGAATTCTCAGCACTGATAAGGAGAGCCATTGTGAATTGCTGGAATTTTGCAAATTAATGAGTGAGCAAACAAATGATAAGAAACATTAAGGACTCCTGTGTCATGGGGTATATGCTACTAACTTTTTCACATATTAGCTTATTTTCAATTATGGCAATAGTCTAGTAAAGACAGGTATTAATATATATTTCAAAAGGACACAGAAGTCTTCACTAATAAATTTCATGCCTGTGTACTGTGGTTTAGACCCTAAGAAAGAAAGAAAATTTTCTTTTTGCAGAATGTTAGGCTTTCTAATTTTTATAATTCAAAATAAGAGATCATGAGGAGAGCAAAGACAAGAATAAAATCTAGGGGCACCTGGGTGGCTCATTTGGTTAAGCGTCTGCCTTCAGCTCAGTTCATGATCCCAGGGTCCTGGGATCGAACTCCATGTCGGGCTCCCTGCTCAGTGGAGAATCTGCTTCTCCCTCTACCTCTGCTCTTCTACCTGCTCGTACTCACTTTCATTCTCTCTCTCTAAAATAAATAAATAAATAATGTTTTTTAAAAAAGGAATAAAATCAAGCCGAGAAAAATAAGGTGTAAGTGAAACAAGATGGGATCAGGAGGGAGACAAACCAAAAGAGACTCTTAATGTCATAAAACAAACTGAGGGGGGGGGGGGGGGAGGGGAGTTGGGAGAGGGTGGTGGGGTTACATTATATGTTTAAATAAAAATAAAATTAAAGGGACGCCTGGGTGGCTCAGTTGGTTAAGCGGCTGCCTTCGGCTCAGGTCATGATCCCAGCGTCCTGGGATCAAGTCCCACATCGGGCTCCTTGCTCGGCAGGGAGCCTGCTTCTCCCTCTGCCTCTGCCTGCCTCTCTGTCTGCCTGTGCTCACTCTCTCTCTCTCTCTAACAAATAAATAAATAAAATATTAAAAAAATAAATAAAATAAAAAAAAATAAGGTGTAATTTTTGCTTAAATATGTAATAATAAAAGTCTACTGCTATACAGAGGGTACTGTGGCATTGTAGCAATCAAAATCATGATTGGCATTTTAGCATTATGCACAACATATTAAATCCACAGAAGAGCTGCCCTTTGGTTGTCATCTTGTACCCCAGGCAGAAAAATCGGTTGCAGACAATTCTAAACAGCATGCTGCTTAGATCCTCGCCAGCAAATGCAAGGATGAGTGTTAAAACCCAGCCTGAAAAATGTGGGTTATCAATAGAAAACTCCAATTTCATTCAGATTAGTGGGATTTTGTGGATCCAGCTGTAAGCTAATATTAATATTTGTAAATAAAGCATATTTCTATGTGTACAAATGGAGCAGAGTTGAATGTACCAGGGAGACTGATGGGTAATCAGTGAAAGAAACAAGTTTTTGAAGGGTAAGTTTTGCAGAGATTCCCGCAATGATATTTGACAGGTACTATTATCTTCACCCATCTCTGTTTTAAAGCTACATGATTCTTTTCTTTCTACTGGTAGAGTGAGTTTTTTCAGTCTGGAGAACTTTCACATCCATAAGACTAACAGGGAACAAAACAAAAAGAGAAAAATTGAAAATGCTTGCAGTTTATAGTTAATAAAAGAACAAAGATTTGTTGAATATCTTCTGAATGTAAGACATTGCGCTTGCTATTGTGAAGGTTGTAAAAGATTATTAGGAGTGGTCGCAATCGTGAAGTGACTTATACCGCCTACCTGGGAAGCCAAGACATCTATGCAGGAGGAAATCTGGGTAAATACCAAATGAGATCTCTGGCTGATATAGCTTAGGGAGGCTCCCAAAACAAGTGGTGTAAGTTTTGGCCTTGAAAGGAGGTAAGAAAATCACTCCTGCATGGAAAAGAAGAGTAGAAGTACATGAGCTCTGGGTGTACCAGCTTAGCACACCTAGGGCTACTAATCACATTTTAGGAATGGTATTGTTTTATGCTTTGACTTAAAAGGCAAGGAAACGGAAACGAGGAGAAGAAACTTGTCCAAGGTCACCAAACCAGTTTGCTGGTTTCAGAACTTGGGCTAATAGTTGGATCTCCTCATTTATAATGGATATTTTGATATGTATAGTTTGGAAAGTCTGGGACATTAGGCTGGGGCTAGATGGCAGAAGTTTGTGGAATACCTCATCATGGTATTCATACCTCATGTCTGGATTTGAACCTGGGTAATGTGGACTGAATCCAGAGTCATTAACAACCAAATTATCAAACTGAAGGGTAATTTTTCCTTGTCATTCGTGTTTCCTTCTTGAAAATTTTTTCCCCTGTGGTTTCAACCACATTCCTCTGTCCTGATTTCTATCTTATGTCTCTAACACTCTTTTCTTATTCTCTCTTCTAACCCTGTACTCTTAAGCTTTGGTGTTCTGCTTCTCTTCTTGCTCCTCTCTTGAGTGAGCTCTGTCCAGTTTCATGGTTTTTCATTTCATATGAATTTTGGTAAAAATTGCTTGTATAAAATGGGAACTTTATCTTCCATAATCATAATCATTTTGTTTTGAACCCTTGTTCCTGCTGATAGCAGAAAATGGGGGATATAGGCATGAACACTTATATCAGCTGATTTGGTCTAAAAGTTTCTCTCCCACTTCAAGGGCTTTCCTCTCATCTCTGTCTCCCAAGATGGCAGCTGGATATAGGAGGAAGCTTAGGTATCTTCACACCATTGGGAGGTGGTTCTGTGTATTGTTGCCTTCTTCTTTTGGCCTTGTTGACTTCAGATGAGGTGAACCTATCCCTGTGGCTTTGGGGGACCTACTCTGGAATCCCTGGTTTGAGCTGTCTTCTCTGTGCTCCCTCCATGAAGTGATAACCTGGTGACTCACCAGTGAGCACTATATCCATTTTCTACATTCCCATTGTGGCATGTGGGAGCTTTGGATTCCCCGCTATGCCACATAGTCCATGGGGAACTAACTGGGACTGGGGACACAATATCAGCCCTACCTTATCCATTCAACAAATATTTAGTGAGTACCTATTAGGTGTCAGGTACTATTCTAGGTACAGGAGATACCACAGTGAACACAGTGTTTCTACCCTCACGGGCCTTATACTAAATGCTCATGCTAGCTATATAGTATATAGTGTCATGATGGTCACAAAGCTTCTCTGAAACTTTCAGTCTTTTCTGGGTGAACCTGACTTGTTCCCTCAAACCCTCTGCTCTGCTTCACTCACAAGGTTCACCTCTGCTGGAGAGGATGTGAGGAGGAAAAACAAAAATGTTTGAACTTGCCTTCTTATCTTCTATCCTTCTCTCTAGCTCCTTCTTTGAACTTCAGAAAGACTTCCCAGTTCCCCATCTGCACACTAGAAACTGCCCTTCTACCACATCCTCCTCTTGCCCAGGTGTTCTTCATTCAGGACTAGGACTTTCCTTGGGTTTATAAGCCCCAACCTTCTGGTTTGGTCTCAACAGCATAAGCGTTCGGGGAGGAAAAGTACACAATATTTTCTAAGAAGGCCAAATACACGGATGTGTTTCACCAGACATCCATTTTCTGAAGACCTCCAAAACTATGTGTCTGATCCCAGCCTTTCCCGCATGACAGACCTAAATTTTGATATGGACATTTACCCGTGTGTCTAATAGGTACTTCATGTTCATCAAGTCCCACGTGAATGGATTCTCTTTCTTTAACCCAGTCATGTTCTACACCTCATCACCTTAATTGAAACCTGGACATCTTCAATTCATTCTCCCTCAAATCCTACATCCATTTCATTAGCAATCTTTTACCAGTCCTATTTTTTAAATGCCTGACAAATCCATCTTAACCTTCCAGTTCTCATTCTCATTGTCTTGCATTGGGTCATTGCAATATCCAACTTTCTTGCCTCTCTCGTCTCCTCCTCAACCCTAGCAGTGATTCAGTGTACCACCTCTGCACTGTCTACAGTGTCCTTAGAAATTGTGTTCGTGTGGAGGGAGAGCCATTTTGTTTATCACAATGACGGTGACTGCTACTGGCACTTAAAGGGAGGCAGCCAGGGCTGTTAATATTATGCCGTGTACAGAACAGTCCTACACAGAATGTATAAAGCAGAACCAGTAGAAGATACATATGAAGAGATTTATTGGAAGGAATTATCTTATACAGTTGTGGGGGCTGGCTAGGTAAGAGGGTACCCTGGCAGGAAGGGCAGGTTGAAAGTTTTGGACGTGGGCTGAACCTGCTGTCCACAGATGGAGTTTCTTTTTTGTCTCAAAGGAGCCTCAGCTTTAAAGACCTTCCAAATGATCGAATCCATTCTACTCAGGTTATCTAGAATCAGTTCCCTCCCTTAACCATCCTCTATGTGCCTTCCAAGATGATCTTTCAAAAATCACATCTGATCTTGATAAATTATCTCATGCTTAAGATGATGAGTAAATGTTCCCTAGAAATGTGCTCTAAGCTTTTGGTGAATTACAAAAGGGAAGATTTCTTTGATAGGCTCATGTTGTCAAACTACTGAAATATGGTGCACATAATTATTATCCCAAATTCCATCTACCTCGGGGCTGGGGGAAGCAGCTTGTCCGCAAGGATTATTTTCTAAATCCACCAACCGTTTATAATTTCACTTAAAGAAATGGAATTCTTCCTGTAGTTTTCTAATACAATCTATATATGTTCTTGGCAGACTTTATTGACAGGCATTTTTTTTAACAGGCATTTGATATTTATCCTAAATTATCAAATATCTTTAAAGTGGACCACTTAGGAATTGAGCAGATATGCAACTACCTGATTCTCATTTTCTTAGTGCAAATTAAAAAAACTGTTGTGCTATTTATTTATCTGAGCTGTTTTATTTTTATTATACCATATGTCATTTACAATTTCTGAGCATGCCACTAAAGGCGTGTGTCTGCAATCCTCTGCTAAGAGATTAAATTAAGCCATGTAGAAAATGATGTATTTTAAAGGGACAATATATTTGTGAGCATCTTTGCTTTTATTGTCTGGTTAATTGTTGACTGAATTTCTCCCAAGGCTGTGAAAATGCAACAAATAATGATGCAGTGAAAGAAGTATCAGGAAAAATCATGACTTGTTTTGTCAACGTTCTGTACTTGTTATGGTTTAAGAAAATACAGCAGTGCTTTTTAGGCTCCTGCACAAATATATACACAATTCTCACATCCATGCCATAACTCCCCCCTTGTTTATAGAGATATAATTTGCCTACAGTAAGATGTACAAATTTTAATTACTTAGTTTAATAACTTTTGACACATGGTTAACTTGCACCCAAAACGAGATTCAGAACATTTCTGTGAACTCAAAAATTTCCCTCTTGCTCTTTCCCATACGGTTCCCTGCCCATGGACAGACTTATGATTTCTGACACTGTGGATTACTTTTGTCTCTTATTTTGACTTCATATAAATCACAAACGGTCTGTGCTCTTTACCGTCTGCTTTAGTTCATGTGACCTAATGTCATTGAGATTCATCCGTGATGTTGTGTTTAATAGTTCTTTGTTTATAATGTTCGATAGTATTATGTAGTATGAACATATCATAATTTATTCTCCTGTTGATGAACACTGTGTTGTTTCCAGATTTGTTTTATATAAGACTGCATGAATTTTCTTACATAAGTCTTCTTGTGCAGATGCTTTCATTTCTCTTAGGCAAATGCCTCGGAGTACAATTTCAGGGTCTTAAGGTAGTGGTACGTTTAATTCAAAAAGAAACTACCAAGCAGTTCTCCAAAATTGTACTGGTTAGCATTTTTAGGAGCAATGTATGAGAGTTGCTCAATTGTTCCACATTCTTGTAAACATTTGGTGTTGTCAGTCTTTTAGACTTTAACCTTTGTGGTAGGCACAGGAAGGTATCTCTTTGTGGTTTTTATTTGGATTTTCCTGATCATCTTGGCTGCTGAGCACTTTCACATATGCATATTGATCATTTACGTGTGTGTGTGTGTGTGTGTGTGTGTGTGAACTATCTATTCAAATCCTTGGCCATTATTTTGTTGAATTATTTGTCTGTTTTTGTTGATTTTAGGAGTTCTTTATATATTCCACATAGAACTCTGTTGGCAAATATAAGTATTGCAAATTTTTTTTCCTAGTCTTTGACTTGACTTTTTTTTGATGAGCAGAAGTTTTGTTAAATTTTAATTTTGTTGCAGTTCAATTTACTTGTTTAGTTTTTTGTTATTATTAGTGCTTTTTGTATCCTGCCAAAGAAATCATGGTCTATCTCAAGGCTGCAAAAGTTGGCTCTTTTTTGTTTTTGTAAATTCCTTCTTGTGATAGATTTTATGTTTAGGTCTATGATCCATTTTGACTTAATTTCATGCATATAATAATGAAAATATTGAAATTTGGGATTTTTTTTCCATATGAGTACCCAGTTTTTCCAGCATCATTTCTTAAAATGTCTAATGTTTGCTCACTGAGTTTACTACAGGTCTTTGTTGGAAATCTTTTGACACTATATATGTGGATTTATTTCTGAACTCTATTCTGTTCATTGATCTGCATATCTAAGGCCAATACCACACTATCTTGATTGTTGTAGCTTTTTAGTAAGTCTTGAAATTAGGTTGTATAAGTGCTCCAATTTCATTCTTCTTTGTCAAATTTGATTTGGCCATTCTAGATCTGTTATATTTACTTATTAATTTTAGAATGAGTTTGTCAGTTTCTTCGAAAAATAATGCAGCTATTTTTTTTAAGATTTTATTTATTTATTTGGCAGAGAGATAGAGTATAGGCAGAGAGAGTGGCACATAGATGCAGAGGGAGAAGCAGGCTCCCTGCGGAGCAAGGATCCCCCTGTGGGACTCGATCCCAGGACCCTGGGATCATGACCTGAGCTGAAGGCAGCCGCTTAACCAACTGAGCCACCCAGGCATCCCTAATGCGGCTATTTTGATTTCTACTCTTTTTTTTTAATATGGAGAAGAGCTTTACAATACTTTGAAAAATCAGTCTTTTATTTCACTTATTCAACAAGATTGATCTGTTCTCTTCTGGGGACTATTCTAGTCTGTGTTTTAATAGCAAAGAGAAGAACTCCATTTTCACAGTGGAGGAAGACAAATTATAAGTGAGTTAATATACACTTAAGTACCATGGACAAAAATAGGCAAAGTAATAGTGATTGGTAGATGTGGAAAGATAGGCTGTTTTAAGTAGGGATATCCTGGAAAGCCTCTATACCTGCATGACATTTGAGTAGAAACCAGAATATGTTAAAAGGGTGAGCTGTGCAATTATATGGGGGCACAACATTGATGGCAGAGGGAAGAGCGAGTCCAAATATTTGGGGGTGGGAGCATGCCTGCCAGATTTAAGAGGCCAGCAAGGAAGCCTGTGTGGCTGGAGTACATGGAAGCAGAGGAAGGGAGATGAGGATGCTGTGGTCCATGGTATAGACTTGAGTGATGTGTGTTTTGAGCAAAGGGGTGACATAATGTTTTAAAGTTATACAACTGGCTGCTGTGTGTGAATTGACTGCTGAGAGTCAAGGATGGAAGTGGGGAGAGGGATAAAAGATGATGGTGATTCTTTGCCTTGGTTTTTTTAAATCTTTGTTTATTGGCACTTAATCGGTTTGGTATTTTGATGTACCATGTGTGTGGTCTGACAAGAACTAGACCTTCCCTTATGTAATCCTGTATTAAAAAGGAAACAGTAAGCGACGTTCTAATCTGTGGGGTTTCTTATACTGATGCCACCCTTGTCTAATTCCATATTGTCTCATACCTTAAGCAGTGCAGTTCTGCAACTGCATGTCTTGTTTTTGAGCAATCCAAATTAGAATGCCTTAAAGCCTGACCACTTAATAATTCTCTGTGCATGGTTTCTTCTATATGTTAAATGGTTCTTCTTTTTTTTTTTTTAAGAAAATTTTTTTAAAGATTTTTATTTATCTGACAAATAGAGATCACAAGTAGACAGAGAGGCTGGCAGAGAGAGAGGAGGAAGCAGGCTCCCCACTGAGCAGAGAGCCTGATGTGGGGCTTGATCCCAGGACATTGGGATCATGACCTGAGCTGAAGGCAGAGGCTTTAACCCACTAAGCCACACAGGTGCCCCTTAAATGGTTCTTCAATATGTTACCTGATTCTGGCTTCCTTTGAAATGCTTTCAAAAATATTCCCATATATTCAGTTATTTTCCTTTGATAGTATGTAATTTTGAAGCAAAATGGTGGTCAGACAGTTGATGTAGACCATATCTTCTGTATTTTTAATAAGGTTATGGCACTGTTCTTCTCCTCATCCTTATTAGTGTTATTTCTTCTGGAAAACCTATCTTTGAATTAGGAATAATAGAGAACCTGTTGCAGATACTAGATATTTATGGGGTGGCAGTGAAACATTATCAAGCATGGTAAATTTGGTAGTGGAATTTTAGACTGAATTGTAATAATTAATTCATCCTCTAATTTACTTACTTTAGTGACTGTTCATTAGTATGTTCTTGTGCTTTTTTTTTTTTTTAAGATTTTATTTATTTGATAGACAGAGATCACAAGCAGGCAGAGAGGCAGGCAGAGAGAGAGGAGGAAGCAGGCTGTCCACAGAGCAGAGAGCCCGATGCGGGGCTCGATCCCACGACCCTGGGATCATGACCTGAGCCGAAGGCAGTGGCTATAACCCACTGAGCCACCCAGGCGCCCCTGTTCTTGTGCTTTTAAGAAGTTCTAATTAAGACAGTGTCATGATAATAGCGGGGTCATAATTATATGCATTTAATTATATTAAAGCAAAATATTTAGCCTTGTATGAATATTGTTAGGAAGTTCAAAGTAAGAAAAATAACTAATATCCAAACTTGAAGAAAACATTTCCTTCAATATATGATATTTGTAAATTTTAATTATTTTCAGCCCCTCTCACACCAATTTTTCTGGTTTCATTTGAACGTTTTGCTCTTCTACTTGATGTACAGAGGATAGGGGCAGGGAAATACTTCAGGGTTTCATAAACAAAATAGACAGTGGAATCAACCAAACAGCTTTGAAGCTAAAAGATCCCCAGCTACCACAGTAAGGGACCAGGCTCCCACCTTGCTCCTGTGGCCAACGTCTCGACAGTGGCAAAACCAATGGCCCAGAGTGAGGTCCTGGACAGGAGCCTCTTGCCACACCTGCTGAACTGGTCAGACCACTCAGCTGTGGCCTGGGTCAGTGTGACCCCCTTCAGCCCTCTTGGACACACTGGCTGATTTCTTTTTTAAGATTTATTTACTTATTTTAGAGAGAATGAGAGAGAGAGCATGCGAATGGGGGGAAGGACAGAGGGAGAAATAGGGAAAGAGAGAGAGAGAAGTAGACTCCCTATTGAGTGGGGAGCCTGGTGTGGGACTGCATCCCAGGACCCTGAGACCATGACCTGAGCCGAAATCCAAAGTCAGAAGCCCAACCAACTGAGGTTGCCTCTGGCTGAATTTTTTTTTTTTTAATACTTTGCAATTTAGGGACTACATTTTTTCACAATAATATGTAGTCAATGATCTGTCTCATATTTTGGGTTTTCTTTGTGCTGTCATCCACCTCAGCCAGGTGAATTTCTGTCAAGCACTGGGTAGCCCTAACTTTATGTAACTAAGGTCACAGTTATTAACTAAACAAATAGAAGAAAGTAGGCAAAGACATAGCTCAAATAGAATGACCATTTTAGAACAGAAGAAATGGTACGTTCTTTATGGTTCTAAAGTAAGGCATCTACAGGATATAGTTAGTGTTATGCTTTATGTTTATTTCTCACTTTTTTTTCCTCTCTCTCTCACTCTCTCTGTCTCTCCTGATAAAACATTCTGGGCAATTTAAAAAATTGCACTAGTTTTAATAAAATAGACTTTCTTAATTCTTTTCCTACTGTTGCAGTTAATTTAGGCAATGTCAGTCTGTTACTGTTAGAATTGCTATTCAACTGAAAATGTACTATAATCTGCTGCACACATAAAAAATTACATTATAATGAGCAAAACTGAGCTAAATATAATTGTGCCTATAACAGCACTGTGACAGGAAGTGTCTCCTGTAATGGTGATGATTTCCATATCAGTGATAATTTTATTGTCTGATTTGCATTGTCTTCTTCTTGCTGCCATATTGATGCACAGAATGTGTCCATCCGTTCCTAGGAGATATATAGATGCCAAAAATATATATATATATATAGTTAACTCTACCTCCTATTCCTAGAAAAGTCTTAAGTAGTTAGAAAGTAAAAAAGATGACAGCAGCCAAATTGCATCCCCCAATGCTGCACCCCTCCCCCCACACACATACACCCAACTCCCTTTAATAGGTTTATGGACTTGCTGGAGGCAACTTTTGGAAAATACTTTAATGGCCTCAACCCTCAGGCTAAAAACATTTAACCATCTCTGCCTTTGGCCAATGCCTACTGGGTTACAGGGGCATTTTGTCATTTCTGGGCCAGCCATCTCTAATACAGATGAGTGGTTTTATAACTTCTTGTAAGAGCAAAGGGGAAAAAGGAAGGGAGACATTCATTCCTACTTATTGGTGTGTTACCAGATAGTCTCTTCAGCTCTTAGAGAAAAATGACAATGTAGGATTCTGGATAAACAGGCAAGATAAAAACAAAACAAACAAACAAAAAACTCAGAAGCTACAAAACCTACTCACCATGTAGGGGAATTCACTTGCTTTCCTGGCCCTTTTCTCCCTTTGATCTCAATACAGCAACTAGTTATTAAGCAGTTGATATGTACAAAACATTATCCAAGGCATGGAGGGATCCAAAAGGGACTAAAATAGCCTCAGTTGTTCAAGGGGAGAGTTGATAATAAGTTGGGTACTCAAATATCCACAAGGAAACACTTTGGAAATCATATTCAGGAAAATGTGTCTACAGTGGCATATCATTTATGTCAAGGTCAAGAACTCTATAGATTTTTTTGAGGCAAAAACTGCTGTAAGAGCCTCTAGAAACAGAGGGTTTTTTTAAACAACTAAAACAACTATACATTCTACATTGCTATATCATATCTTCCATGCTTACAGAGTTTGAAAAAGCATCTCTCTCAGAATGTGACTGCCCCTTTATTAGAAGCACCCAATTATTTATGGATGCAATTTCGGTGATTGCAAATGACTTCACTTGCAGCCCAACTGGGTCTTGATTATTGGTTGCAAGTCCAACGTCCTCAAGTATGGAATGCCTGCATCAGGACTCACAGTTTCTACTCACTCTTCATTTGTCCAAAGAAAAATGTCTTATCCATGTCTGTTCTAAAAAGAAACAAAGCATTTGCTGCAGTTTTGCAAGTTTTAGAGATACATGGATTCTGGCATCTAATTGCTTTAGTGCAATAAACAGTTTTGTCAACCCAAAAATGATCTCTCTCTATCTTTTTTAAAAACGTTGATAGCATTGACACATCTTGAGTGTATAGTCCCTACAAGGTTGTAAATCTAGTTATGGACTTTAGAGTAGGGCAGTTGATGATTAATTTTGGGTAAAAAAAATCATAGAAGGAGGGGCACCTGGGTGGCTCAGTTGGTTAAGCATCTGCCTTCAACTCAGATCATGATCCTGGAGTCCCAAGATCGAGTCTTGCATTGGGCTCCCTGCTCAGCAGGGAGTCTGCTTCTCCCTCTGATCCTCCCCTCTCTCGTGCTCTCTCTCACTCTCTCTCTCTCTCTCTCTCCCAAATAAATAAATAAAATCTTTTTAAAAAGTCATAAGATGAGAAAACCCTACATTTATTTCTGTGTACATTTCTGACTTCAGTTGAGGATGTTGAAAGAAGGATTTGTGGATTGGGACAGAAAAAGGAGGAAAGCATGGAAAGAGTTGAGGGAGTTTGGCAGGAAAGCTTTGAGCCTCAGAAGGAGCCTCCTGGATTTGGTATCAGGGGCTGAGCTTGGGCAGAGCTGAGGCTGGCTGTGGAAGCCCCTTATGGGCCTTAAGCATGGGGAAAAATGTCAGAGAAGCACACATTCAGCAATGCCAAAGAGTGTCCAAAGCATTTTCCATTTTGGGTTCTAAGTTCTCAGACCAGAGTAGATCCAAAAGGCAAGTATGAACAATGCTGAGTCATGAAAGTAGGAAGATGTGGGATGGAGGACTAGCTAAACAAAATTAAAATGCTCCTTGAACTGCATGTTGGCTTCAACAGAATGAGAACTATCTCCAGGCCTCTTGGTGAAAGCTTGAGGAAAGAACGATGAAAAAATTCTCAGGAAACAGAGACAACAAGCAGAAATTGGTTGCACAGTTTGCATGGCACAACATGTCTTTGATATTCATTTTTTGTCTTGTTTAGTGAACGGAAACACTTGAAAGCTTTCAGAGGCTGACTTCTAACTCCAGTCACTCATAATGTCTTAGGTTTTCTTCACCTTCAATTCCATCACTATGGAGTTTTTAGGAACCTGTCCCTAGTAGCTGTGGGTGTCACTTTCATTTTAGAAAAAAGTATCTGAAAACAAGACAAAACAAAAAACCATGGACCTGTGTCTCTAGTGAGCACTGGTCATCACTGGAGCCTCTGCCCAGCTCTTCATGTTTCAGGGGACCACACCTCTCTGCCTCCATGGCCTGGCTGGGTCTGCCATTAAGTTCCCTGAGATTTGAAGAAACTAAGCCCTACTTACCCATTGTGGTGCTGAGATTTGATAGTGTTTTTTTTTCTTCTTAATATTGAAGTATAGTTGACATACAATGTTCCATTAGTTTCAGGTGTACGACATAGTGATTCCATAATTCTATACATTATGCTTTGTTCACCACAGGTGTACACAGTGCTATCACAATACCATTGACTATGCTCCTTATGCTGTATCTTTTATCCCTGTGACTTAGAGAGCAAGTATTATTATTATTGTTATTACTACTACTATTATTTTATTTTATTTTGTTTTGTTTTTAGAGAGAGAGAGTGGGATGGGGGAAAGAGGGAGATGGAGAGAGAGAATCTTAAGCAGGTTGCATGCCCAGCATTAGGGTCCAATGTGGGGCTCGATCCCATGACCCTGAGATCATGACCTGAGCAGAAATCAAGTGTCGGACACTCAACCAACTGAGCCACCCAGGCGCCCAAGAGAGAGCAAATATTATTAAGATAACTTAAAGGAAAGTAATTTCGGCTTCATTGGTACATATCTTTTCCTTAGTGCTGCACTTTCTCCAGCCAGACTATATAGACCTCTGTCACTGAGCATCTTGGCATATCCATTCCTGTTTATCCAGCGGTGCAGCTACACTTTCTTTATAGTCTGGGACTGAAGGAGCTCTACCTCCCGCATGTGGCTACAATGTTACTGGCACTTGAGCATGGACATTTATAATAACGCAGCCAGCATGTTCCTATCCACCCCGAAAAGCTTTGGGTCCTGCAGAAGGAAGGAAGGAAAGGTGACCCTAAGCTGGATCTGTCTTGCAGGAGACCTTTGAGAAGGCGAGCCTGAGCAGCAGCAGCAGTGGGGCCGCCAGCCTGAAAAGCGAACTCTCAGAGAGCGCAGACCTGCCTCCTGAGGGCTTCCAGGCCCCCAGCGGTAAGGAGGAAGATAGAGCCTGCGATGAAATCCTATCGGAGGAGAACTTCAACTTGGAAAATATCGAGAAAGGTATTTCTAGTGAAATGGGGACAGCAGGCATGCGCTCTTGACTTCGGTCTCTTTCGAGGCTCATTTGCTTTTTACTTTATTCTGTTACTCTGATTCACGTGCAGATATGTACTCAGAGCTAGATGATGAACTGGACATTTCGGACAACTCCAGCAGCTCCAGTTCAAGCCCTTTAAAAGAATCTACATTCAGTAAGTTTTTGCTGGCCTGCAGGGTTCTGGTAGGTCATGGTTTGGGAATCATGCTTGGGATTTGAGTAAACGCCATCATGTGCATAAGGCAGAATTTTGTTCTCCAGGTGTGGTACTAATTAGGACAGGTCGGTCTAGCCCTCTGATGGGCCCAGAGGCCAGCTGGCACTGCGGTCTTCTGTTGCCTCAGCTGTCAAATGAATAGTTCCATTATTTCTACCAGCAAACCCAGATTCCAGCTGGCGAGTGGAGATAACTAATTTAGAGACATACTAAATAACCACAAGAATAATGGAAGTGACTTCTTATGAATCTGGTCTATAGGGGTTAGAGACCTGCAGAAGAAATTAGTCCTGGGGTAGACTACGTTTTGTACAATTTTATTCCCATTATGTAAGAGATATATTATATTTCAAACACTAAAGTAAAATAAATATTTTAATTGTTTATTACTGTGAAAAAATGAATATATAAACTCAGTCCATATGTTAATTCTGACTCTTGATTTAAAACAGGAAAGTAAATAGTCTGGAGTATGAGGTATGGAAAAGAAAAGATATATTTGGATAAAATGTAAGGATTATAAGGAAAGATAGGATTCAATTCATTCAACAACTCTGCAACTGAAAGAAAAGAAAAGTTAAAACAGAATATGGGAAGGAAAGAATAATTCATTTAAAAGAGTAGGTTGAAGGCATATTAATTAGGATAGGTAGAAATACTCGGAAATAAAGTGTGTAAACGGTTTCTTCTCATTAATTGACTATACTATGAAAATCTCATAAAAGAAAGTTTAAATTAAGTCTCCCCAAAGATCTAAGTAAAACCCTAAGGAATTGCTTCATTTTTTGTTCCTTTCCAGATTTAACTGTCCATAAAATAGTTACTAGATGTTCCAGATTTTCTGGGATAAATTGTTTCCGTCATTGATCTATTTCCCCACAAATTCCTGTTTGCTAGATAAAATGTCCTGATTGGTGATTAGGAAAACATGAAATTATACAGGAAAAAATACTCATACATATGTAGCAAATTCTACAAGCAGTTAATTACTGGCTGTTTTGAGATGAATTCAGCTTTGTATGTTCGGGGTAACAATGGTGAGGAAAGTCAGTGGGGAAGCGAGGAAGGAAAAGTTGAGCCCTTAAACTTGCATGTGGTAACTTATGCTTATCTTGTCAAGGCCTTTAGGATAATTATGAGATAGATATTTTATTGTATTTTATTAGCTATTAATAACAGAGTTTCCTTGTTTAGCTTCCTTTGGGAAAAGGACCTTAAACAATCCTGTCAAGTAAATAGTAATTTGAAGCTTTTCATTTTAACTGATACTTTTATAAATGAAGACCATCTTTAGAGTATGCTAAATACTGCTCACTTAATAGAATACAGCTTTTTTAAATTAATAAGTAGATAAATAAATAAAAGATTTGCACAGGGAAAATGTAAAGCTATTTTTATGTTCTCATTTCAGGCATTTTAAAGAGAAGTTTTAGTGCCTCAGGAGGAGAAAGACAATCCCAAACAAGGTGTGTACACATTGAGCTCCCAGAACTCTGCAGAACCATTATTGGAGGCTAAACTAAAACCTGGTAGCCAGAAGTCACCACGGACGTGGGTAGTGGAGGCTGCGAGTCCCACTCTCCCAGCACAGATTGCAGTTTACCGAGAGCGTACTGGAAAGAGTACTAAGCTTGGACCTGGGTTTAATCTAGCTTTGTGATCTTTAGCTAAGCTGTTAGCCTAATGGAGCTCAGGGCTGGACCAGAGAAGTAGTTAGTTATGCTTTATGAGGCCATCTGGAGCCCTGGCTCCTTATATCTTGTTTTTCCACAACCCCAGGGTATAGGGCTCATCCTCCTGGCAAATGTGGCAAACGTGGACCCCATCACCTCCACATTGCAACCAGCAGGAAGTGGAAGGAGCACATAGAGACATACCTCTTCCTTTTAAGGACTCAGGCATTGTGCTCATCCCTTCTGCTCACATACCATTGGCCAGAACTTAATCATATGAACACATCTAGCTGAAAGGGAGGATGAATATGTTTGGGGGATTCTATTTTAAAAGGAAAAAGAACTTTTTTAAGGACCACCAGCAATTTCTCCAACAGTTATCTCTTGGATAAAAGACTAAAATGAAACTATTAAGTCTGACCTTTTGCAAGTCCCTGATGACCTTCGTGAGGGTGATTTCCGTGACACTGGGTGAGGTGGACAGGAGTGGAAGCCCGATCGTGGTGCTTTCAGAAGTTGCAGAAGCAGAGATGGGAAGGAAGCTACCAGTGAGCTGGCCAGTTAGCTGGCAAGCGATGTTTGATGGAAAAGGATCTTCTTAGACTCAGGATGACTGCAGGGTGGCTGGGACTCAGGAGAGGCAGCCAGTGGAGAGGAGAGATAAAGAGGGAGAGGAGAGATAAAGAGGGAAAGAAACTGCTGGAACACCGGCCCAGAGTAGTGGAGCCCAGAGAGCAAGTGTGGGAAAGAGGAAGGGACAGCACTTTCTCTGTGTCTGAAGAAAGGGAGGCAAAGATAAAATTAAGCTAGAAAAGCAGAGAAGAGGGCTATAAAAAATCATACTTAGTGGTTTCTGGTCATTAGATGATGTTCACTGCTATGAAGATGGTCTAGATTTGAGGAGGGTGGTCAGTGAGGGCAGACATAAAATGCGCAGACACCTGAGCAGAGATAGCTCTGAGGTGAAGGCGCTGGTTGAGGCTGGGATGCTGTGAAGCTGTGGGTAACCTTGATTGGGGGCGTGGCTACATGCTGTGGGACAAAAGGCTAAGGCCATGCTGTGCTTTAACAGTTGGGCTTTCTGGACCAGGCAAAGGAACATGATTCTGATTGACTTGTGCAATAGGGAGGTTCATTCAAAGGCTTTGGGGGGCTCACATAATGAGGAACCCAGGGAATCGAACTTATGAAGAAATAAAAGTCAGGCGAGCTGCTGCAATCTGTAAAGGAGACACAGGCCCAGAAAGGCCCTCGTGTTGGGAGGAAGATGCTCGCAGTCTGTTTGTCCCATCCATGTGTCACCTTTCTCAGGATCTCGTGTCCTGCGGTGAGAGAGTCGGGGGGCCTGGTTTGAATTAACACTCTATTCACTACTGCAGGGAGGGCTGAGCTCCTGGATCTAAGAACATTAGGGGTCTTTTTTGGAGGGAGCAGGTTCTAGGTGCTGGGCAGCCAGAATGAAACTCTTGTCCACTTCTGGGCTCAAGGGTGCTTCTGGGAAGATGAATTCAGAATGAAGAACCTGCCTAGCAAAATCCTGAGGGGTTCAGTTGGGTGGCAAAGGAGGGTTCCTGTAGAAAATCATTTTTGTTTAGTCAAAGATACAATACCATTGATTACTGATTTTTTTTTTTCACATAAGGTTCAGGAATGGTTAGCATGAAACGCTTCAATTTCCTAACTTGTTTCTAGTGTTGCTAGTAACAAAAACCCAAGGAAAACTGATCTGAGTGCATAAAATACCAGAAGCATCGTTGAGGGATGCCTACATATTTTCTCGTGGGCCAGTGTGCAGAGGAGTGGTGGTTAGAAGTAATGGAGAGAGCAGGGGAAAGAGAAACAGTCCCAAACCCCAAGGAGAATGGAGAACAAGAATGGGGGATCTGGAGGACTTGGGACTTGAATGTTAAGATCACCTAAGGAATTTCCCGGGCTTGCAGTTCCCTCCCATAGCCTACCTTCTCGAATCTTGTCCTTAAGTCACCACCTTTATCCCTACTTTCCACAGATGTGGAAGCCCCACACAGGAGCCTGGAGCCATGGGAGCTCTTGCTCATTTGGCCCAGCAAGGAGGGAGACAGGGTTGAGAGACATGGCTATGGAGCTGGGGGTCTGAACGCCTGGTACCATGGAGTCAGTTTGTTCTCTTCAATTCTGGCATCAGAGCTTCAGTCTTAACCACAGTGTAAGTTGAATAGATTTTTGTGAGCTGAACCGGAAATCTATCCAACTTCTTGGGAACAGTGTTTGCATAGGAAAATGTTCCACATGTTTTCCGGCAAAATACTTAGCAAGCACCCTCTGGAATCTAGCAATTCCCAATTTTGTGATTATTTATATTTCTAAGAACATGATGAGAAGGCTTTTTTTTTCCATTATTGGATAATTTATTCATTGATATGAAATTGCTTAAATGTATAGAAGAAGTGTAAAACAAGCATTTTAGTGCAAAAATACATTATGACATATGGGTTTTACTCCCCAGTTAAAAGAATTTTATGTTAAAATGGGAATTTCCAATGAGATAAATTTAGGCATCTTGAAATTGTTAAATAATTCTAGTCTTTTTTTTTTCTCAAAGGACTCATGGAATTGTGTTATTTGCAAGAATTCAGTTGAAGTCCAGCCCTTCAAAAACAAAAGAAACTTATGTATTACATATTTTAGAGTTTGAGATTTTTTTTTTAAAGATTTTATTTATTTGACAGACATCACAAGTAGGCAGAGAGGCAAACAGAGAGAGAGGAAGGGAAGCAGGCTCCCCGCTGAGCAGAGAGCCTGATGTGGGGCTGGATCCCAGGACCCTGAGATCATGACCCAAGCCGAAGGCAGAGGCTTAACCCACTGAGCCACCCAGGCGCCCCTTGAAATGGTTTTTAAAAGATAGTCATCAGTGCTCACTTCGGCAGCACATATACTAAAAAAAGCTAGTCATCATCTTAACATTTTATAGCTATTGGGTAAACCAGAATCAATAGAAAGGAGAAATTCAATCTGAAGCTCATTGAAAAGGGGGATTTACAGAGTGTAATTACATTAACCCCTTTAAATTGTGGCTAATGACCAAGTCAACAGGTGGAAATGGGAAATGACCCACATGTTGAGGTTGATGGATCAGAAGGCACATAAATGAATAAGACCAAAGCTAAAATCATATTTGAAAACTGTACTGTGTGTGGTAGAGTGTGACATGCCATCAGGGAACACAGTTTGTTTTAAGACAAGCTCTCTTCCCTCAAGGAACTCAGAGTGTAACAGGGAGACAAGGGCAGACTTCAGAAGAGGAGAAATGACAAAAGACAGCCTATGATTCATGCCAAATGAGAGGAAGGAAGATTAATGACTTTTGATTTCCTTCCAAGCAATCCCTAGAGCTTCTCTAAATTGAAAAGAGACAACTCTAAAATGTATTTATGATTCTTTAAATTAAAAGACATTAAATAAAGCTTGAGTTATTTGCAATCTAACTTGTTTAGAATTTTTCTGGGTTTCTTGGTTATACCAATAAGAAATGTGAAGCCATTCTGCAGAATATTTAGAAGTTAAATGAGAAGTTAGAATCTAAAAGAAGATAGTCACATTGCATACTAGGAAATATTTAGAAGCTAAATGAGATGTTAGGATATAAAAGAAAATAACAAAGTGACATAATAGAAAATATTTAGATGTTAAATAAGAAGTTAGAATCTAAAACAAGGTAGCAAAGCTGCAAAATAGAATAAAGATACATAGAAAAATCAAGCTGTAGAGATTTTTGGCTCTTCTATGCCACATATGAAATGGTAGACCAGTTACAATGAGACCCGGAGCAGCTCTCCTTCTTGGGGAGCCTTACTGGCTCTTTAAACAAGAGAATTGGTCTCATTTAGAAAAAGCCACAGGTAAGTGCATGTTTGACCTGACCATGTCTACAGCTTAGAATTCAAACTTCGTCCTGGCTAACTAGTTCAAAGAGAAAACTTAAGAATAAATTTTGAACTTATGTCAGCACAGATATCAGGGCCCAGATTTAAGCCAATTATCTGCTGAAGAACCAATGTGCCTCCCTAGTAACTCACCATAGACCTGCAAATGGAACTAGGCAAATGGAACTAAGAAGGGCATCTTCTGCCCTTCTTTAGAGAGATACTGGTATCAAGGCTGATGAGAGGAAACATCACATTAGACCTGGAAGGCATCCTGGTGATCCAGATCATCACCAGATGATGAAATGCTTTTCAGGACTATAATTAATCATAAGACCAAGAGAGAGCTAGTTCTCAACTCTTAGAAGTTATATGTTCCATCTATGAACTACTTAGCGGAAATGACATGAAGTCAACAAATAATTCTTTGGGGCTCCTTCCCTTGCCAAACTCCTCCCCAGATCTCAAGCCTCCATCCTCAAATCACCAAAAGTCCTAGAAGCCCAACTGAAAACAACCAGATCAGTAGAGAGAACCCCATTCCTCAAGTCTGAAACTGGAGCCATTTACAAAGCAGAGATGAATCTCCAAATCTCCATTCCCAAGTCTCCAGATGAAATCTCCCCCATCAGGATGCCATCTATATATAGCAGCCATTCCCAGTGCTCTCCTGGCTCCCCAGAAAATCTGGAGATGTCGATGGAGCAGTTTTTATACTATAGCAGTGGACCTTGGGGAGCTTCTAGTTGACCTACATTTCCTAATAATAAACAGTTCATTCATACTATATGTGTATTCATGTAGTATAATTTGCTTTTAGGCTTTTAAAAAATTTTTTTTAATTTTTCATAAACATATAATGTATTATTAGCCCCAGGGGTACAGGTCTGTGAATCGCCAGGTTTACACACTTTATAGCACATACCCTCCCCAATGTCCATAACCCCACTACCCTCTCCCAACTCCCCTCCCCCGGCCACCCTCAGTTTGTTTTGTGACATTAAGAGTCTCTTACGGTTTGTCTCCCTCCCGATCCCATCTTGTTTCATTTATTCTTTTCCTACCCCCAAAACCCCCCACGTTGCATCTCCACTTCCTCATATCAGGGAGATCATATGATAGTTGTCTTTCTCCGATTGACTTATTTCGCTAAGCATAATAACTTCTAGTTCCATCCATGTCGTCGCAAATGGCAAGATTTCATTTCTTTTGACGGCTTCATAGTATTACATTGTATATATATATATACCACATCTTCTTTATCCATTCATCTGTTGATGGACATCTAGGTTCTTTCCATAGTTTGGCTATTGTGGACATTGCTGCTATAAACATTCAGGTGCATGTACCCCTTCGGATCACTACGTTTGTATCTTTAGGGTAAATACCCAGGAGTGCAATTTCTGGGTCATAAGGTAGCTCTATTTTCAATTATTTGAGGAACCTCCACGCTGTTTTCCAGAGTGGTTGCACCAGCTTGCATTCCCACCAACAGTGTAGGAGGGTTCCCCTTTCTCCACATCCTCGCCAGCATCTGTCATTTCCTGACTTGTTCATTTTAGCCATTCTGACTGGTGTGAGGTAGTATCTCACTGTGGTTTTGATTTGTATTTCCCTGATGCCCAGTGATGTGGAGCACTTTTTCATGTGTCTGTTGGCCATCTGGATGTCTTCTTTGCAGAAATGTCTGTTCTTGTCCTCTGCCCATTTCTTGATTGGATTATTTGTTCTTTGGGTGTTGAGTTTGCTAATGCTTTTAGGCTTTTGACTTAATAGAATAGACCGTTGATTTTACATCTTCATTTTTTTACATCTTTGCATGTTATTGGAGAATCATTAGCAGAAACATCACCTGAGATACTCTTACAGATGTTTTTCAATCTGAATGTCACCAAGTAACTGCTTTAGTTGCAATAGACTCGTTCTACTAAGGTCTAATAGTTAGTTCTCCTGAAGATGTAGAACCATGAGATAACTAGAACTAACAAGGAGTTCCAGCTAGTAAATAATGAAAGGCAGACAAAAATGAACTTAATGGTATATCTTTTATATACTGCTTTTAACGAATGCACACAGGTCATGTGATGGTCTGGTTGAACAACTTTTCTTAAACGAGAATGTGAGAAGTTGGTTTTAACAGTTTCAAAGAGGTATAATTCACACAAAATAAACTGCACATATTTAAAATGTGTAATTTGATAAGTTTTGAATATGCATATCTCTGTGAAATAACAATTAAGATGGTGAACATATCCACCTACAAGTGTTCTTGTGTCCATTTTTACCTTCCCTTATGCTCCTCACTCCCCCACCCCAGGCATTCATTAATTTGCTTGTTGCATTCTAGATTAGTCAGCATTTTAGAATTTCATCTAAATGGAATTATATAGCACATACTTTTATTTGTCTAGCTTCTTTTAGGCAGCATGATTATTTGGAGATCTGTCCATGCAGTTTTCATGTGTATCAATAGTTCATTCCTTTTTATTGTGAAGTAGTAGTCCATTGTATGGATTAATCATGGTTTGTTTTCTATTCATCTGTTAATGGACAGTAGAATTCCCGTACTTGGTTATTACAGATAAAGCTGTGATGAACATTTGTGTTTTTGTATGGATACATACTTTAAAAAATCTTGCATTGGGGATCCTGTGTGTGGCTCAGTGGGTTAAGCATCCGATTCTTGATTTTGGCTCAGGTCATGATCTCAGGGTCCTGAGATAGAACCCTGCATCGGGCTCCATGTTCAGTGTGGAGTCTGCTTGAGATTCTCTCTCTCCCTCTTCTACTTCCCCTCCTGCTCATGTTCTCTCTCAAATGAATAAATTTTAAAAAATCAATAAAAAAATAAAAATCTTGGGTAAATACCTAGAAGTGAAATGACGGAACATACGGTAGGTGTATGCTTAACTTTTAAAAGAACTGCCAAACTGTTTTCCAGAGTGGTTGTACCATTTTTACATTCCCAGTTTTATTTTTTATTTAAAAAAATTTTTTTTTAAAGATTTTATTTATTTATTAGTTAGAGAGAGAGAGAGAGAGCGAGCACAGGCAGACAGAGAGGCAGGCAGAGGCAGAGGGAGAAGCAGGCTCCCTGCCGAGCAAGGAGCCCGATGTGGGACTCGATCCCAGGACGCTGGGACCATGACCTGAGCCGAAGGCAGCCACTTAACCAACTGAGCCACCCAGGCATCCCACATTCCCAGTTTTAGAGATCTGAACTCTACTCATACATTGAGAAAGGTTGAAGTGCATGATAGTGTTTGTGGAAATCATCTTTTATTTTGATGTGTACATCTCTGAAATCATAAGGAGTAAGAAAGTGAAATTCACTTTTCATAGCCATCTGTCACAAAATATCTCTTTTGAAATAATCATATTAAATAAATATCCTTATTATTACTGTTTATTTGATGTTTTGTGAACAGTGACAGAGTTAGTCAAGAGCTTGCTTAATTAATGTCTGTGTCAAGGGAAAAAAAACCCAAAATCAATAATTAAGACTGCCTTTGAAATTTCTAACTTTAATCGTTTGAAATTTCTAACTTCATTCATAAAAATTTTGCCTCCATTACTACTTGTTAGGAAAGAATTAAGAATGGGTTTGACTTTCATCAGTTTCCTACCTGGATTTTAAAGTCTCAGTACATAGGTACTCACCCGATGAACTATAACATTCTATTTCAATTTACAAATAAATTATCCTGTATAGTGGAACTTGAGAATGCACACAGGGGCTTCAACCTCTTGAATTATTATGTGCACTCACTCCTAGTAAGCTTTGGTCATTGTATTATGCCTTTCTTAAGAATATTCATTCATTCATTCAATTAATATTTATTATTGCATACTGTCACATACCAGACGATGCCTGGGCCGTCTTTGCATTTCTCAAGATGCAGTGTTTTGCACACAGGTGCCAGGCCACAAATACTTTTTAATTAACAGATGAATGACTGTTATCTTACCATATATTCCATACCTTTCATTGGAAGAGGACTAAAATCCCACCTACTGACTAGAACCCATGAGCCTTTGCCATAACCACAGCTTAAGCACCCCCCCCCCCCATTTTAAGATTTTGTTGCTTAGGCAACAAGATTTCTCCATGCCTGCTTGCATTCTGTTGCCAAGGCAACAACAGGGTATCATTGGCAGATTGGTCTGAGACATCGAATGTTTGCGGTTTGGGAGATGCCTATGGCTCGTAACTTCTTTGATAAATCAGGGTATGCATAATCGTATTCAAGCATGTGAACTGATTCTAGTCTTTGAGTCACATCAAAGACAATGGTGGACATTTGAGACCATCCAGCATTATATATGTGACTAGTGTAACCTTAGTGTAACCTCAGGGCCTATGGGTCTTGCCTCCTTTTAGCTGAAGTCTTGCTTATTTTGACTTGTGGGTACTCTCTACTCCCCCTTTTCATAATCTATATCTTGTTTTATTTAAATCAAATAAATACTGTTTGATCACTACTTGCCAGAATCAACCTAGCCTATCACGTGGTCTTACAGAAACAATGTATTATCAATAAGACCACTTTATTCCTTTTCTGTGCTAGTTTTAAACTTTTGTGGCTAATTGCTTGTTTGTTTCTAGCTATTCTTAGAATAGGAGAGGAGAGCCCCAGGGGCACCGTTCTCCTTTCCCATAGTGACATCACTGCTGTTAACTTTACAGACAGGGGACAAGAGAACCCCGCATAATGCCAGTTTTTTTTTCACACATTATGAGTGTTGCTACCTGAAAGAGACTTCTAAGCAGTAAAGTGCTAGTTAGCTCAGATGGTGTGATTACAGTAGCCTCAGAAGGCATTATCTTAATACTGTAAGTCAACCTTCTCATTTCAAAATGTTAAATATTTCTCCTTTTATCAACACCAGCTAGTACTAACTACTTTTCATAATTGAATTAAGTAATGTAATGCACCTCCCTTGGTTCAGAAGAATATTCAGAAGGATTTTACAAAATATAAAATTCTAGAACTCTATCTCCATCATGGCTAAGACTCCTCTGACACAGTAATAATCCAAGTAATTTACCCTGTACTTCAAGTCATTCAGTGAAAAGTGGATTTAAAAAGTTTCGAAGCTAATACCTTCAATCTCTGCTTTACCCGTTATTGCTTTGGGGTGGAAGTTGTAGGCTAACATTCCGATCCAGTGCTTCAGTTTCTGCTTTGGCTTATAAATTCTGGATGAAGTTACCCCAGATCTGAAGAAAGTTGGAAGGGATGACCTTTCGGAATCCTTTGAAACCTTCCGTTTCTCTGAAATTCTGTTTCATCAGCCTTAAGTCCTATTAGTCAATTCCCATTTCAAAAGTTTCAGAGGACACAAGCTTCATTATATTAAGCCTTTTCACCAGAAAAGACCATTTCTGGAATGTTCTCTTTGTGTTAAATCATTTTTGTCTGTCTTCCAACTTACACTATCAAGGGAAACCATCCTCTGCAGCCATAATGTTCTGTTGGACATAAACATTCAATCTGGTTCAGTCTAGAGGCAGACTTCCCTCAGGCTCTGCATAATTTCAGTCTTTTACCCATCTGTGGCCCTAACAATCGTATAGTTAAATATTGTCACTTCTGGGTACAATGAGTCTGTTCTATTTGGAAATTTCAGATGACTAATCTTTCTTGTGATCCATGATATAATTTCCAGGGAAATTAACAGTTTTCCTGCTCTACCCCTGCAAGCTTGTGAGTTTCAAGATGGAGGGACTATTTCTTTTCACCATCCCTTCTGTATTGCCTGGCACAGTTTCTACGCATAGTGGGCCCTTAATAAATATTGTTTTAATGAATGTGCAGTGGTTATTTTAAAGATCCCCTAAAGTTCATTTAGCTTATATTTAGGAGTAACAAAGTTGGCAGCAACTCGGCAATGTCAGGATAGTCTGTTTCACATATATCACTGGCCCATTTTTTAATACGTACAAATGTTTGAAACTTTGGATTCTTCAGGGCAACTGGAATAGTCATCTACTTAGCTTGGCATGTGAGTGGTTATCAGCTATCAAAAGTACCTGTAGCCTTAGGAATAAAAGATCTCCACAAGTTACATTTTCTTTACCATTTAAGATAGTCTAAGAGGTATTGCTGGCTTAGCAGCTACAGGCCAGGAGTGTTAGCCTCAGGCATAATGTTTATGAAGACAATGACAAGACCTTCCAAAGAAGAGTCTGCCATGCACTGTTGAATATGGAGGCCGCTGGCCACATGTGGATCTTGAGCAGTTGAAATGTAGCTAGTGTGACTGAGGAACAAAATCTTTAATTTTATTTTAATATTCATTTAAATATAAAACAACATCAGATATCTCATTAGTTTTTATAGTTAGTGCCTGATAAAATAGTATTTTAGATAAATTTGGAAGGCAGCTATGCTCACCACTATACCACCAATGCCCATTAGATAAATTTGGTTAAATAGGATATGTTCTTAAAATTAACATCACCCTTTTATTTCTACCTTTTGAAAATGTGGCTACCAGAAAATTTAAACTTTTATGTGTGATTTGCATGGCATTTCTGTTGGACAGTGGTAGACTTGTCTAGAAGGCTACGGCACAAGGTTACTCATGCATGCTGTGATATACCATGTGTCCAAAGATACTCTGCTCCTCAGCTCAGCCTGGGAGCACCCTGCCCATATTTGGATACTGCTGAGATTATGCCCCTCTTTGACCTTTCTGAGGGCAGGGCTTATCCACTTTCTTTCTTTAAACATGCCCTTATCACAGAACTAGGGAGAGTTATTAACTATATAAGGCTGGCAAGTTTCTATTGACTTTTCACTGACTTGAGAACTTGCTCTGAGAAAGGGAGAAAGAAAATAGTGGGAACAGGAGAGGGCTGGCTTGGTGGGGAGTTACGAGGAGTGAAAAAGGATGGGGAAGAAACCTGCAATCGGATACAAAGGCTTTGGTATTATTCCTGTACTCTAGTTGGGCGGAGGGTAAATGAGAGCCAATTTTGTTTTGCTTCATAATTTAAGTATGTGTTGTATTTACATATCAAGATTTCTATGCTTAAAATGAAAATGTTGAGGTAAGAGATTTATTAGCCATGTTTATTTGTATTTAAATCCCTCCGTTTCTACTCAGCAGATACCTATCATGTTCCTTGAATGTAGTTGATGTTCAGTATGTTTTTGTTGGACTTAAATTTTGCATTACATTTTGTTGCATTAAATTTAGTATAGTTCTTATAACTTGTCAGGGCACAGATGTTTCTTATTTCATTCCAAAATAACTATTAAGAAATTAGCCCTAGATATCAGCAGAAAAAACAAGGTTGAAGGTTATTTATGGCTGTTTCTGGTGGTCTCTAAGGCCACCTCCAGGGGGTAGAAGGCACTAGACCAAAAATGCAGAATGATCAGGAAGTCTAGAATTTCAGGGCAAGGCAAATGAGTGATGTTAACAACACTGAAAACAAGGAAAGATGTAATCCTTTTAAATGCAAAAGTCATCTTATTTCATAGGAATAGTTATAATTTCTTTTTTAAGACAACAGGAACAAAGCATAAAAAATACCACATGTGAAATTTTAAACACTTGTATTTTTCACAGATTTAATTTATTTTAAAGAGAGAGAGCATGCCCAGAAGTGAGGCAGTAGGGAAGAGGGAGAGAAAGAATTTCTGGCAGACTCCCCGCTGAGCATGAAGCCTGACTTGGGGCTCGATCTCATGACCCATAGTCATGAACTGAGCTGAAATCAAGAGGCGCTTAACTGATTGAGCCACCCAAATGCCCCTAAACACTTATTTTAATGTAATATCATCATTTTGATTTTAAGTATAAGACTATCCAAGACACTAAGATGTAGGTTCTTAGTTATTCTTAGAGTTTATAAACCACTGTGATGAGACAGGGATCTTCGATGTGCCAGTAGAATGTGAGGTCTGCTATGGGTTCGAATGGGCTTATTTTCCTCTTTATTAAGTTTCTGAGAGCATCTTGAGGGAAAATAATATTTTTTAATTTTTGTATTTTAACCATAGTTAGGTATAGACTTTCAGTCAATGTTAGTCAAGTCCAAGTCGAGTAAATCCTTCTAACAGCCCCTAATTCTGTTTTCAGGGACTTCACTGGTGGATTAGGATCCAGACCAAGACCAGGTAATTTCGTGTTAGCAGTAACAAATTTGTGCATGCCTCCCTGATATTCAGTGTGATTTATGTTACAGTTTCATATCTTTCCCCCTTTTATTTCTTCAGCTTTGCTGCCTCTTGACCTGCTTCTGAAAGTACCACCCCTCATGCTCAGGGCCCACGTTAAGGAGATAGAGGCCGAGTTAGTGACGGGGTGGCAGTCCCATAGCCTTCCCGCTGTGATTCTTCGAAATCTCAAAGATCATGGTAGTACTTATTAGATCAAGTTGATGTCAAGCCCACAATGGGTGAATACAGAATTATAGTTGGGCCTGAAATGTCTGAATGATTCTTGGGAGGTAATTTTAATACAAACAACAGGAGAATTTCGTTTTGTTTGTCCACAATTATCAGTTTGGCAATTTAATAGTATCAAAATGCTTTCTGTGTTCACTTATTTGATTGAAATATTATAGACTGTTTTTCTAAAATTTACATTTTTATTTTGGTGGGGATGTTAGCCAGTTCAATTATTTGTGCTTAAAATGTATACCTATGAACAAAAAAAGTAATTGTTTTACATTCATATTTCTTTTATTTTTATTTTTTCTTTCTTTCTTTCTTTCTTTTTTTTTTTTTTTAGAGAGAGAGAAAGAGAGAAAAGGGGGTGGGGAGTAGCAGAGGGAGAGAGGGAATCTTAAGCAGGCTCCATACATGGCATAGAGCCCGATGTGGGGGTCAGTCTCATGACCCTGAAATCATGACATGAGCCAAAATCAAGAGTTGGATGCTTAACCAACTGAACCACACAGGCACCCTACAATCATATATATATTTTTTAAGATTTTATTTATTTATTTGACAGAGATCGCAAGTAGGCAGGCAGAGAGAGCGGGGAGGAAGCAGGCTCGTTGCTGAGCAGAGAGCCCGGTGTGTGGCCTGATCCCCGACCCTGGGATCATGACCTGAGCCGGAGGCAGGGGCTTTAACCACTGAGCAACCAGGTGCCCCCCTACATTCATATTTCTATAAACTCTACACCTATATGATATGAGGGAGTGAAGTTTATCTTCATCTCCTTTATTCTGACACAGATGGTCTTTTTTGGTTACTTCTATTCGTATTTCATTAAAACAATATTATATAACATTTTTCTAATAATTCAGAAATTACAGATTCTTAAAACATAAAACTAATGGTTTGGGGAAGAACAGAGTGTGTTAGTTGATGTTTCAAATTTCTATCAAAGAGGACCAGAGTTCAATAGTAATAGGTAAACTGTTAGCTAAACCTGGACAATTCAGGGAAAACATATGGTGATTGTACTTTTAACATACGTATGAATATGTGCCTCTTTAGTATAAAGTTCTACTTTACTGTTTTGTTGAATTTGGAATATTGCTCAATGCTGTTTTCATTTTGGCTTCCTCAATTCACATTCTTTTGTAGAGTTAACACCTATGGTGGACATAAGCGATATGAATTGATTTACTGTAACAGTAGTCCATGTCTTCACATTTATTAAATTTTCTTTGGAAGAGTTATTAACAGTCTGGGGCCATTTACACCATCAGCATAGATGCAAAAAAAGATGGTTTTGTTTTTAAGATGTCCATAGCTATCATGCTGACCATGCTGTTTGGCATAAGGTAAGTTTATACATAACATAATCATGAAGCTAAAATGGTTATTGATTGATTTTATAATAACAAGGGCAGAAAAATGTATCTATGTAAGCAATTCACAGTTCTGCTGTAACTCCTAATAGGAATTCCTTTTCCTAAAGGGCATGTTGGATTGGCCCAGTTTAAGACTTATTTTATATCCATGAAATCAGTCCGATCTCTTGACCTTTAAACAAACTAACTGCATTATAGCACAGTTTGCATGTAATATATTGTATTTCTTAGAGTGTGTTAGACCATCCTAAAGTATACTGATGGATATTGTAGAATATACTATAGTGTTGTCAGTGAATGCGAAAGTTCGCCCACACAGAACTCTGTTTCTACTTATATTATAGAATAGTATTATAGACTAATATTAGCACATATGAAAACATTTGGGTTGGTATCTATGGGTTATTCTAATTTTAAGTAAAAAAACTCTTGATTTTTCTCCATCTTAATGCAAAATTACTTTTCTGCTTAATATAGAAGTCATACTTTTTAAAGTGTTGTGGCTAAGTTTTAATTATTGTTGCTTTACCAAATCACCAACAACTGGTACCCACCCTGTCCACTTAACTTACCACGTCTGCAAATTATGTTCCGTTCCAGTTGTCACCTCCATTGTCTCTAGCCTAAGAAAATGAAAAGGTGACATTAATAGAGCCCTCCAACAGTAGGGAAGCAAGTTTGGACCAAGGTGTCATGAGACACTATTGGTCTGGGCAATTGTAAGTTATATGTTGAATATTAGTTACTCAGAATGGGTAAAACACTGAAATGTGTGGATGATTAACTTTTTTTTTTTTTTTACAAACAGTCTATATTAATGTTTTTCATTTATTTAACATTTGATTTAGCCTTTTTTGGATAGACAAGAACATGCTTGGATGAAAGGAACATTGTGTATAACCAACAGCCCCAGCCTTGTATTGTCTAAATGTTCCAGAAAAAATTGTCAGGGAGGGAAGAATTTTGTCAAAACCTGGGTGTGCTCCCAGGACCATATCTAGAATGTAAACATTATTTTCCATATGCTCTGGCTGAACAAATGGTGAGAGCTGTGATTTGAGAGTACCAAGTAGCTCTGTTATAATATAATTTTGTCTATCTGGTAGTCCTAATGTGAACTTCTAGCTTCATATTGTGGTGATACAAACTCCTGTAGAACAAATAACTATGGAACCATTTAGCACTATTAAAGTCTTCCTGTTCTGTCTTTTAATACTAACTAGATTGGGTAAATAATTTATTTTATACATATTTTATACATATGATATATACATATACATATACAGATACATGCAGTTTTTTGCCAATAGAAATGGAAACTTAAGAATTTCTATCTTGCATGGATGAAAATATTGACACTAGTTAACATGGACTGACTGACTGAATGAACATTTTTAACATGTTAAGTATTTTAGCTGCATTTCCCTAACTTTAGTCACTGATGGATTACCTAAGTACACAACTTTGACCATATCAGAGTATCATCTGTACTATTCTTTTCCTAATATAGGTTTCTTAATTTGACCCACTTTCTCAACTTAAATTTAGTTAAAGGAGAATTTATATTCTTCCTACAAATGGGAAATCAATATAGAATCACTTACCAAAAATAGATGGCAATTGTAAAAATAAATGAAATAAAGGAAAAAAATTATTAAATTCTAACTAGATATTGTTATCTGCTTATCCTGAGGTCTGTTTTCTTTGTTATGAAAGAACATTAGTTACTGTTTGAGAAATGGTGGTGATATACTTGTTTTTTTTTTTTAAGATTTTATTTATTTATTTGACAGAGATCACAGGTAGGCAGAGAGGCAGGCAGAAAGAGGGGGAAGCAGGCTCCCAGCAGAGCAGAGAGCCTGATGCGGGGCTTGATCCCAGGACCCTGGGATCATGACCTGAGCCAAAGGCAGAGGCTTTAACCCACTGAGCCACCCAGGCACCCCGATATATTTGTTTTATACTAACCTACTCCTTAATATAATCAATAGAAAAGAAAATTAGAAAAGTTCTGTATCTATTTTAATTAACATGTAAGATTATGCTGTATTAAGTTGCCCCCTGCTTTAGGAAACTCAGTTCTTTAAAAAATAATTGGTTGGTTCTGTTGTGTGTCAGTCTAACAACTGGATATTTTGAATGGGGGGAAGCATATGGTGTGTTGTGTCTAAAAAAGAAACAGGTCTTTCCTCTTGAGGTAGGGGACATTGTGTCATATATTTGTGAAAACTAAATCATAACAAACCATTTTATGAGCATTGTATCCTTTGTCAAGTACATAGAGTACATTTTAATAATGTGGATGCCATTAGCATGGGTCAAATGTAAATTTTGGAAAGTGCCAATCAAGCCCAAGTTCCAAGTGCAAATGTAATGTCAACTAAGAATATGGCCTAATTTGACTAGATTAACACTGACATTTCCTCTCCCTTGCTCACTTTCCATTTCACAGCAGTGAACAGCCAGGCACTGAGCTGATGTATGGGAATTCTTATGCTCTGCCTTTTGAATAGGAATTGTCACTTCATGATTTCTGGGCTCTTAATTATGCTTTCTTACTAGATGACTGAGAAGCTATTTTTATACTTGTCTTTTGTTCATAAAGGTCAGATCTAAATAAAGTAGTCAGTGTTTCATCCAAGTATTCCTGAGAGCATAGCTTAATATTCCACCCCTTGTCACCTTCAGTAGCTCACTTTCAAGTTAGTTATTGACACACAGTAATTAATGCTAAATTTTGCAATTGCCAAAGTGATTTGGAGTAGTACTTGCCTTCTCTTGTTTTATTTCATGGCCATTCTTTTAGCATATAAAAAAGTGCTCCCCCGATTTTAATAGAATTTCTTATAATACTAGTCTTTACCATGCAATTTGGCATATAATTATATACTTTTTTATATTGTTGTTGGGATTTGGATATATTGGTTAGATTTCCCAACCAAATTATAAGCGTCTTTAGGAAAGTTTAAATATATCTTGGGTACCTTCTCTGAGGTCAGGCCCTTGGAAACTACTTATTGATTAACCGATGCATACTACCACAATATAAACTGTTGTTCATCCTTGCTACTGAGAGCAACTTGCATAAGTCATCTTATGATGAGTTAAGAATGGGGAAAAATGATACTTTAATGTTAGATTTAAGATTGGGGAAATGGTGGGAGGAAATAAATTTCTTTTACCAGTGGTGATTTGCTTCCTAATTCTTCTTGCCAAAGGAGATAGGTCCCAGGTGAATGCTGTCTGGAGATGTATATTTTTTTCAAGTTCTTCTCTCCAAAGAGATACTCAGTCTCAAGGAAGTTATTGAGGATTCCAATCCAAGACCAAAATTTGCAAATTGCAGATTAGCTATTAAATGGTACCCCACAACCCTGCCTTGAGGGTTTTTGCCCTGGGGGGAAGGCTAAGTGGAAGGAGGGGAAGAAACCTACAACACCATTCAGTAGGAATAAAGGAGGTCAGTGTGGCTTGGATAGATTGTAGCAATGTACAAAATAATTGAATCAATGGAGAAAGACAAGGCTCTCAAATTCCAGACTATTATTACTAATGCTTTTTAATAGAATTTAAAAACAGTTTCAGAGTGTTTACAATCCCCTCTGAATTATTTTCATATGGTAATTTGAATATTGAGTACAGTGACAGGTGAGTCAATATTAATAAGAAAGAGGCAAGAGACATCTTTCTTCTAGCTAACCAACCACCTGCCCTCTCGTATAGCTGAGACCTCACCATTCTTCTTGATTAATGAATTAATTAATTTGAGAGAGAGAGAATGAGTGTGCACACAGGTGTGGGGGCAGAGGGAGACAGACAATCCTGAAGCAGACTCCCCACTGAGCGTAGAGCCTGATGCGGGGCTCAGTCCTAGGACCCTGAGATCATGACCTGAGCTGAAATCAAGAGTTGGCTGCTTAACCAACTGAGCCATCCAGATGTCCCATAGAACTCACCCATTTTTTTTTAAGATTTTATTTATTTATTTGAGAGAGAGAGATAAACTCTCTCAGGGCAGAAGGAGAGTGAGAAGTAGACTCCCTGTTGAGCATGGAGCCTGAAGGGGGACTTGAACTCAGGACCCTGAGATCATGAGCTGAGTTGAAGGCAGCCGCTTAATCAACTGAGCCACTCAGGTGCCCCCCACCTTTTAAAAATATATTTTATTTATTAGAGAAAGAGAAAGCGCACTCAAGGGGAGGGGCAGAAGGAAAGGGAGAGTGAAAAGCAGACTCCCCGCTGAGTAGGGAGCCCTATGTGGGGCTTGATTTCCATGTCCTGGAATCCTGAAGGCAGACTCTTAACTGACTGAGCCACCCAGGTGCCACAGACCTCACCCATTCTTAACTGACATTCCTCACTATGGATTCTGTAGATTATTTGGGATACTTTAGAGAGTGTGTTAATTAATTTTTTTAAGATTATTTATTTATTTATTTGACAGAGAGATAGAGACAGCACAAGTAGGCAGAATAGCAGGCAGAGGGAGAGGGAGAAGCAGACTCCCCACTGCACAGCAAACCCAATGTGGGGCTCTATCCCAGGACCCCGGGATCATGACCTGAGCTGAAGACAGCTGCCCAACTGACTGAGCCACCCAGGCGCCCTGAGAGTGTGTTAATTAATTTTTTAAAAATTGTATAACTATTTCTTGTTTTCTACTGTATCAGAATGCGAAAGCACAATTCTTCTTAAAGTTATTCTTTAGCAAGTGTCTTAGTTTTATTTAACCCATTATTGATGGAACTAGATGGAGAATAAAAGAGCTAGTTCCAAGAGCATTTGGAGAACAAGGATTTGTATAGTCAAGAGAGAAAAGCTGAAATAACATTGTTAAATTGAGCATAAGACTGGTGAAATAAAACTATATATTTTTGTAATTAACTTATTGATCAGTCTATAAAGTCATACCAATACATCAATTTCTGCAGTTTAATCACCAACACTACAGGATGTAAACTGCTTGTACCTTTATTGGTGTGACTTATTGGTTAGGTATACTGGGACGTTACTCAATAGCTTAGTCTGGAATCAAATGGAATTATTAGAAAATGCTCTAGCATGTTGTCTGAGATTCATACAATAATAATTTTGCCTATTCTCCATGACTGGGATAAATTCTTCTTGTTCAGGTAATTGAATGGGGCTTGGTGTGCCATCTTTTCTTTCTGTGTTGTTTTGTTTTGTTCTTTAGTTTGATTGATTAGTTTGTTTTTGCACCACAATATTTTCTTCTTGAGAATTCTGGGTTACATCAATAGCGTTGACTTTTTTAAAAAATGTTCCTTCTAGGAAGACTAAAGACTTGCATAGTCATTGTAGCATAGTAAAAGAAATAACTAAGTCAGTGGAGAAAATTCAGGCTGTACAGACTAAACTAAATGCATATGCAGTTTTTAGGCCACAGATTCAACACCAAAAATCTAACTTTTATATTTTCCCAACACTAAACTTAATTTTTATTTGGAGCCCCATTCCACGTATCAGAACACAGGGTCAATTACCTTATAGGTAAATTTCAGTGTGTTAGTGATTTCTTTGTCAGCTTAAAATTAGACAAGCTAAGGCTTGCTCTTCTCTCTGTTCTTCCCTGAGTGGCATTTTTGGCCTTGTGGTACTGGGGCTTTGAGACCGCCTGTGCTGGTATTTGATCTGACTACTGAGTATGGTTATCCTTCCACATTGGCATCCAAAGAATGTAGTGGTACAGCCCTGCCTGATTTCCAGTTCCCAGTCTACATGGTTTCATCCATGGCCATGAGTGAAAGCCATGAATGAAAGACCTCTATAGGGCACAATTTCTCATTCTGCAGCTCACCATCTCAGGGTCTGGGAGGGTTGACTGGTTCTTCTCCACTGGGAAGACTGGAGACTGGAGACTTCAGAACTCAGCAGGCCTTCTGTCTCTGACACTCTGGAAAGCTATCTCTCCTATCCCACCCTACTCCCTGCTGTGGTGCAGGGAACATCTCATGACTAGGGTTCTCAGAGTTCCCTACAGGAACTGAGCCCACAGCCCTACCACTCTGGAATCCCCAACTTAAAGAGAGCTCCATCATCCAACTCTCCCTTCCTCTTGCCACCACCCAGACTGCCTAAAGTAAGCTAGGATTTGAGTCTCTTCTGAGACTTTTCTTCTGGCCTTTCTGTCCTTCCTCCTCAGAGAAGCTTTTCTTATGCCAAATCCATGTCCTATGCTTCTGCTTATTGAAGGCTTACTAATTCTCCATGGTCTTCTCAAATGTAACTTTGCATCAACTCTCTATCCTCCATCTTCTCGTTATCTGGGTGAACTTTTCATGAACCTTTTTGAGTGCAATATCCTTTGTTGTATGTACCTCTGGTGCCTTCTACACTGTTGGCCGTAAAGGTAGACTGTTGAACATTTGTAGTTTTGAACTACAATTCAGTTACTTTATTTCATTTTATAGAAGCTAAGGGAAAAGGTGACAGTAAGTAAATCTGATTTACTATACTAAAATTTAAAGGGTTGCATTGTCTTTCACCAGGGCATTTGGTCAAATACAGAGAAGCCAATATATGTTTTGGCCCCATCCATAGAGTAAAAATATTCCTTGCTTCTTCAGGACCCCAAATGTTCTCTTCTGCAGTTGTTCAGAATTTCCTGACTCTTAGCAGAGAGAATTCAGAAAAATAGAGGAGTTTATACTATATCTTAGTCAACTTGGTTACAAACTTGAATTGTAATCCATATTTTGTTCAAATTGTAGTAATTAACAGCTTCAGGGCTTGTGTTGTGAATTGTAGTTTCAGTAGACTGGATATATAGCATAAATCAAGTCTCAAAGCACCAGGAAAGAACCCTTAACTTGTCTATTGTAATGTGCCATGAGTAAAAAAGCAGGGAGAGTATACTGCACAGACTACAAAGACCTAATGCTTCCAGTTTACTACATGTAGATGCTTTCCAAAAACATTTAATCCATTAAATGTACAAAGGCCTAGATAGAACATCATGTTAAATAGTGACCCTTTTAAGAGAAATAGTATTTGAGGCCTGGGAAGGAGCATAAATATTATTTTATATTGGAGGTAACCAGAGGAATTGTGTTAGTGATGAGTCAGGAAGAGAAGTGGGAGCCCCTCAGCTCCTGTCTAGACCGAGGCAGTGGGTGTTTTAGGACCTGCTTCATTTCATGGTCCAGCCATCACCTGCTTTGTGATGTCATTGGACAGTTTCCATAATCTTACCCTTCCTTTGTTTAAAAAAAAAAAGATTTATTTATTATTTTAGAGAGAGAGCACATGAGTGAGGGGAGGGACAGAGTTAAAGAGTCTCAAGCAGCCTCTGCTCTGAGCCCCATGTGGGGCTCGATCTTGAGATCATGACCTGAACCAAAACCAAGAGTTAGAGGCCCAACTGACTGTGCCACGTAGGTGCCCCATCTAATCTTACTCTCTTTTTCTGTAAGATGAGATAAGGACAGCTGCCCTTCAGAAGTTTTCAAGGATTAGATGAAGCTAAATATGTGAAACTCATCCCAGTGTCTATCCCAAGTTCATGCTGAAAAAGCACTGGTCTTCCTCTAGGTTCTCCTACTTACTACCCTAGACAGGTGGGAAAAAAAAAAAAATTGCTCTTTAGGGTCATGCTTGCCAGAGTAAGATAACAAATATAATTACTTTTAAAAACTTCTGATACCTTTAAATAAATTAACTTTCATAAGGAATTTTGTAGTTTCCTTAAGTTTTAAAATTAAATCCACTAATTAAAGTCAGTATTATAGGGGCCCCTGAGTGGCTCAGTTGGTTAAAGCCTCTGCCTTTGGCTCAGATCATGATCCCAGGGTCCTGGGATAGAGCCCCACATCGGGTTCTCTGCTCTGCAGGGAGCCTGCTTCCTCCTTTCTCTCTGCCTGCCTCTCTGCCTAGTTGTGATCTCTGTCTGTCAAATAAATAAATAAAATCTTAAAAAAAATAAAGTCGCTATTATAATAAAACTGGAAAAGGAAATTAAAATTGAGTCAATTTTAAACGTTGGTTTGATTTAAATTTTAATAGGATCAAATATTGTCTATCTTTTGCAGTAGGAATTACATGGATATGAATCATAGGAATACTATATATGACTGACATTGGAATATAATCAGCTTCTGTGATTTTTTTAAGAGAAAATTATTTTAATAAAAATATTCAGGACAAAATTATCACCCTAATTATGTGTTGCATTTTTGTGTGTGTGATAAATTAGGAAGCATAGTATTTCTAGTTTGCCTATCTGACAGATTTATTGAGAGAGAATGCTTTAAAACTCAGAATGGTATGGCTAACATTTGCCACAAACTTGGTAGTTATCCATATTTAAATAAACAATAAAAATTTTAAAGAACAGTACCTATGTGAATTTTTATCACTATGTTTTCCTAAAATTATTAAGGGCTAAATAAATATACATTCTGATGTAAGGAAATATAAAAATTTGTGAGCATTTGATCAGGTAGAAGGGGGGAATTAATGGTTCTCATACCCAGGATTAGCTGAAGTATTTCAGGAAATCAAGTGGGTTTGTAAATGGTACAGCCAGTATATAGAACTATCATTCCCAGTCTCAGAGCTCCTTTTTTCCTCCAATCCTAACTCATGAGATTACTCCTGCCAGAGCACTCCTGGAATGCTGAACTGGTCCTGGGATCATGTCTTGCCATTTTACAGCAGCAGTAGGTATCTGAGAGACTGTTCTGGTGGTCTCTAAGACTAAAAATTACTTTTAGTCTAGGTGATAGGGATGGGAAATACCTTTAAATTGAAAAGAAGTAACAAATTAGGTAAAAATACTCTTAACATACAAAACATAATAAAATCATCAGTATTTAGACTACATAAAGAGCATTTACAAATCACTAAGAATAAGAAGCATGGGACAGAAAAAGGAAATTCACCGAAGAAGTACAATAGCCTCACCAGCTGTTAGGTAAACACAAAATACAACAAATTCAGATTGGCAAAACTGAAAAGTTAGATAATATGTAGTGTTGATTAAGGTGTAGAAAAATGGATTCTCTCTGGTCAGAGTGCAAATTGTTTCAGCTACTTAAATATGTATTTGTTAAAATAAGAAATATGTGTATCTGAGGGCCCAACTATTTGATTTCTCCTATCTCCCTGAAGAGACCTTTTGTCTGTAGCCACAATGAGGCATGTGCCTGTGTGCTCACAGCAGCATCACGTATAATCATGAGAGACTGAAAGCAAATTAAATTCCCTCTAAGACAGAAGTGGCTAAAGTAACTGCTGCATGCAGAACATGTAGTACTCTTTAATTGTGGTTCTAAAGAACGGCCTAGAACTGTGTGTGTTGATAAAAAAGAATCTCCATGACAGACTGAGTCAAGAAGGAAAACAAAATTGTAACACAACCTTATCATGTGTCCCCATTTATTTAAAAAGAGAGAAATAAAGAAAGAAAGCATGAGGTAATACTATAGACTTTCTATAATAGTAGCTTTCAAACTCTTTTGGAAATGACCTTCAACAAGAAACACATTTTATATTGCAACTGAGCAGACCCTTACTATATGCAGTGCACTCTGAAATTCTTCTATCCTGTTCCATGTCATTCCATTCCATTTATCAAAATGCTGGTCACGACCCATTAAACTGCTTTCAGGATTCAACCAGCATTTGAAAAATAGTGTTCTGAAAGTACACAGTAAATGGATAGAAAAGGGACCAGAAGGCAACACACCAAGCTGATGTCAGAGGTTACTTCTCAGGAAGCGCTGGGGTGAGGGTGGGCTGGTTCCAGGGAGCCTCCAGCCCTTTCTGCAATACCTGGGTTGTTTTACGATGGACACATGTAATTAAACATTTTTTAATTGATTTTTTAGAGAATGAACAATCAAAATTATTTCAAAAGACAAAGATTTACTGGGACTGAGAGGAGTGGTCAAAAGGTCTTAAGAAAATTTTAAGTTGCTTTGCATAATTGAGTAGTTCGGAAGATAGGCATTCTAGCTAACCATCTCTGTTTTTGTGTTTAGGGCCACAGATGAGCACATTCTTGTGGCAAGGTAGAGTCAAACCCGTGTGATATCCCACTCAAAATGTCATCACAATCTCAGAACTCTCTGCCACGCTGTGAGATTTTAACTCATTACCTATGAATGTTAAGTCCACGTATCAAAAACATAGAGTAGTCAACATTTTTTGTGATCCAAAAAATCAAACCCTCCAGCTTCAGAAAATGTGAAGTTAATGTTCCTGTAGCAATAGCGTTTTGGCAACATTAAACGGTCTGTAGTTCTCCGTATGGATCTAGAAAAACAAATACTTACGTTTTAAGAATGGTTTCTACAGGAAAGAACCATTATAGAAAATTTGACATACGTACACGTGGCCATCTTTGCAGGCTGGAGCAGATACCTCCAGCATTCTGTTTTCTATTTTAGACCTACTTTAATTCTTTCTGACTTACCTTCACATTTTTACCCTAAGGGTAATTTATCAAACATCAGCGTAATGTCAAGTAATTGATGCTTAAAAGGAGTTAGACACAGTGCCTAGGGTAGGTAAATCCTTTGCATTTCAAACATTTAAACAACGTATTAAATGCAGGTAAGCTGGAACTGGACAATTCTTTATATGAATTTCTCAACTCAGTAAAGATGCCCATAAAGAAAATGGTACTTCTTTGAATATGTTTGTTTTCTTTTTTGTCTGTATCCTAAATATAAATAGTCACATGCTTATAATAGAACAGGTTGAATCTTTCAATGGCCATATGAAATTTTTTCGTTAAATGTTCTGGAAACAATTTTTATGGTAAAATATGCAAACTTTCTCAGAAAGCATTTATATAAGAATTGTTTTTCCAATTTTTAGCTGTTGCTAAAGCAATGATTATGTTCACACTGAACTTTCTACAGACTCAAGGGGGTATGGAGGGAAGTCGAGAGGGCCTTCAGAGCTTTTCTTTTTGTAGAAAGCATGCTATAGGTCACACCAAGGAAGGGCAAGAGCAAGAGGAACTGGAGGGTGGGGGGAGGATTCTATACACCCACATATCTGAAGTTTCTCTTCCATTTTCTCCAGTGTGGATCCGAGGGTAGGAAGAGTCAGAGGTGGCCTTGTGGCTAATCTAGAGTTTTATATTCCTCAAATTTAAGAATGGATGACTTGTGGCTATGACATCTGAAGCTGGGAAAGCATCTCATATGCAATTTGATACAGAGTTAGCCTCAAACTGTCAAAAGTGGTGTGGCTGGATGATAAGAACTCAGGATAAGTTATGAAATGTGTCTCATTTAGACCTGGAGAAAAATCCAGGTGAAAATTTGTACTAATCAAAGGTTACAATCACTTTCAGTCCCTTGATTATTACAAATTATCCTTTTTTTGATTTTTGGTTTTTGTTTGTTTCTGTTCATTTTGTTTTTTTCCTCTGTAAGATTGCCTATTCAGCATTTGCATTAGTAGTGTTAATAAAATTAGTTTAAAAATATGGTATTAAGGGCATAATGACTTAAAAATTTAAAAGGCTGATAGTCTGTTAACTGCACCTATCTGAAGCCCGGCTTTTCAAAGGTCATGGTATCCAAAGCACCACTGACTCCTGGTGACAGCCTGACATGATTGCAAGCAAAATTTCCAAGAGTCTTTTAGATGTTATAAAAGGTGACATTGTTATTTTACTTAGTAGTCTTATAAGTAAAGGAAAGAAGTCTTGCATTCCATATTGTAAAATATTGAAGTGTTACAGGGTCTCTGCATATTATTTCATTGGTAGGATAAGGATCTTAGCTTAATTTTTTTTCACACCATTTTTCACTAATATAACTTTTGAAAGAGAAAACTAGGATCTTGACTAACTGCAGAATTTATCATCTGCAGCGTCTGCAGGGATTGCTGTGTCCCAGAGGAAAGTACGACAGATCAGCGATCCTATTCAGCAGATCTTAATTCAGCTGCACAAAATCATCTACATCACACAGGTCAGCGTACTAGCTTTTTATTTCCTTTTCATCTTAAGAACGAGTTTGATGCTAATATTGTTGAAAAACTACTTTGTGGGACTTTCACTTGCAATGAATGCTGATTTTTATATGAATGCTGATTTTTATCCTTTCTAACTATTTGGGAAATTCTGGCTTAGCAGCAGGGCTGGGAAGGTCATTGGGTTTGTTTGTTTTTTTCCCAAAGGTTTTATTTATTCATTTGACACACAGAGATCACAAGTACGCAGAGAAGCAGGCAGAGAGAGAGGAGGAAGCAGGCTCCCTGCTGAGCAGAGAGCCTGATGAGGATCAGGACCATGAGCTGAAGGCAGAGGCTTTGACCCACTGAGCCACCCAGGCGCCCCGGTCATTGGGTTTAAAAAAAAAAAAAGGCAAATATGGCAGGTTTCCCCTCTGGTTCCTAACCTACTCTTTCGTTGTCAGTGTCCCATTAAAAATAAACTACAACACAAATGGTCCTTCAATGTGGGGGTGAAAGAGGACAGAGCTGGGTTCTGAACAGCTACGCTATAGGAAAGAAAGAAAAGGAGTGCCCACTCACTAATCTTGAGGATGCTGGGTTAAAACTAGAACATCTCAGAGAAATGATAACACAAGGTCTGAGATTATTGACTCTTAGGCACTGAGGAAGCAATCACTGTTAGAAAATGGCTATTAATATGTTACAGAAATCTAATGATAAGGAAATTGAATGTTCATTTGTCAAAGTTGATCAAAGTCTTACTGTTAATAGGAAAAGAAATTTTTGTAGATGAAGTGTAAGCATTTGGGCAAGAAAGTAATAAGTATTTTGAAGCTTAAGATTGCACATCTTATGCAGTTCATTCATTCATTCATTCATTCATTTGACATGTAATTACTAGGTTCCTATGATTAGGTGCTACTGTTCCAAGCAGTTGAAACATATCAAAGAGCAAAACATATAAACATTTCCTCAGTCTAAGATCTGGAGAGCCAATCTGGCAGTTCTGTCAGTGGCCAATTGTGACAATTCCAATTGTACATTCAAGTACTAGAGGGAAATTCCACCAGGTCTGTGGACCAGCTGGGTCCACTGTAAGTCATACTGGGCTAATACACTTAACCTCCCCCCAGAAGCAAGCAAATAAACAAACAAAAGATACGTGCCAATTGGTGTGCCACAGTAGCATTATTAGACTCTAGGACTTGGTGCTAGTTTACAAGCAGTGTCCAGCCTTCTCTGAAAGCCTGTGTATTTCCTTCTCCCCAGAGAACAGTCACTCTGATAAATGGCTGCAGGTCTCTCTGGGCAAGGCTTGGAGGAAAATTTATAGCATATTCCTAATAGCAGTGTTTCAGGGCCCTTCCTAAAGGGGTCCCAGCTTTCCCACTAATCAAGGGCTTTGGGTCTTTGAATTGACTGAAGTCTAGAAACTATATGAGAGTCTGTGACTCTCCACTGTGGCAACAGCAACTCAGGTCAGTTTGTTTTTTTGTTTGTTTGTTTGTTTTTAGGTTTGGGGGTGTTTTTTTGTTTTGTTTTGTTTTTTTGGTAGTTTTTGTTTGTTTTTGTTTTTGTTTTGTCTACCAGGCCTAGTGTTTCTTTTCTGCTGTTTAGATAAAGGAATAATCTAGTAAGTGACCACCTATTTCCTTCCCAGGAACACCCTCATCACCACCAAAGATCTCTATGGGCCAAGGCATTCTAATTAATAGTACATCTCTCTCACCCTTTATGGTAAATGCCCTGAGCTTGTCACTGGTGGTTAAGTGCTGTCATTTGGCTTTTGCTCCTCTGGGATCACATGATCCTCATCAGAATCCTGTAGTTTCAGTGTTGTCCCTGGCCTACAAAGGAAAGCAACCACAGTAGTTTTTAAGGATGCCGGGGCTCCCCTCTCTAATGTATTTCTCACTGCCTTAATGACAGGAGTAGCTTCTCAGTGTTCTTGTTGAACGTAATTGGGGAGTGAGTGTGCAGGTCACATATGGTAAATCTACCCCAACATTCCTATCTCCAGGCCTTTGAATTCCCCCCTTCACATACCAGGGAAGCTCTGTCATTTTATCCCTATTAAATGTAGGCCACCACTGAGTTCAAGTTGTAGTACACCAACCAATTAAGCAGTTACCTTCAGCTCATGACTAATATGTGAAATCTGAACTCTATAGTAAGAACAACCATATGAATGAACTCAGCCTGATCTAGTGCTATATTTCATCCCCCTTGGCCTAAAACCCTGAGAGTCTACTACACATGTTCTCTGGGTTGCTGCTGATATATAATAACAAAGTCTTGCAGTTCTTTTGATGAATAAGCTATTTCCTCTTGGGTCATACTGTGTACCAGTTCCCTGGAATCGTATTGAGTCATGACCCTAGTAATGGACTTGAGCCTCATTGTTGGGGACCTTATGAGGAATAAGCAGTTCTTTTTAAGGTATCACTCCTCATCTGTCCCAGATGTGTTTGGTGTAAAGTTTTCAAGCAAAAGAAGGCTTGACATCTCAGACACAGAGTGACAAGCTACTTCTGCTGGCAATGATAGCTCCGAGTGACTGAAATTTCAAAATTGTTACTTTTATCTGGATCCAGCAAAATGTCCCTATTTCAAGTTTTAGGATCCCATTCCTTTCCTAACTTTCACATGAGAAGCTTGGCATGGTGTCCTTTTAACTGACATGGTAATTTAGCAACCTTCCCAGTTAAATTTGTATTTGATTATCAGGCATATCCGTGCTGTGGTAGCAAGAAATAGCAGGTCCTTTTAGAGCTATCATGGAATCTCTTTGGGTCTTAGCCTCTGACTTGAACCGAGAGTTAAAGGACCCAGGCTTGTCATTTTTTTTTTTTTAAACTTTTTTTTTTTTTTTTAAAGATTTTTATTTATTTCCTTGACACACAGAGAGAGATCACAAGTAGGCAGAGAGGCAGGCAGAGAGAGAGGGAGAAACAGGCTCCCCGCTAAGCAGAGAGCCTGACATGGGGCTCGATCCCAGGACCCTGAGATCATGACCCGAGCCGAAGGCAGAGGCTTTAACCCCTGAGCCACCCAGGCGCCCCTAGGCTTGTCATTTCTTTAAGTGATTGGATGCACTTTGAAGAATGCCTCCCCTAACTCAATCCTTGTAGTCTTCATACTGCCTAGCAGTCAAGTGCGGCAGCCATGTGAACTTGCGGGGCACTTGGTTCAGTTGGCTCTTTATCACAGTGACACCCTGATTGATTGTGATGCCACTGCATGCCATGGGTTACCCGCATCCTCGATCCTATGGCAAAATTCAGCACTGGACTCACTTCCAGGGTGCCATCAAACCAATTCCCAAATCCCATCTGTATTGGTCCTTCTTCTGGGACCTTCCTGGGACCACTCTGTATCAGCGAGGGTCCAGTTTGGAGACAGAAACTACATCTTAATTTCAACAGGGAAGATTTAATATAAAAATTGCTTAAAAATTATTAATAATATCAAGGTATTATTTAAAAAGGAGGGGAAAAGAAAATCTAAAGAATGTAGGAAGAGCAGACAAGGAAGTCACTACTTATAAGGCTGGCTCAGAGAGCATCCAAGAAAGGAACAAAATAAAAGAGGACAACCCCATCCCAGACTGAAGTCCAGACCTTATTGGAAAGATATGAGAAATCCACTGAGGTGCTGTGCTAAAGAAACTTGCAAGAAAATCTTCCTCTGGGGGACTCGGGCAAGTCATCCATGGTGAATTGTCATCAGCACATGAGGCTTGGACTGGGAAATACCCTCTATGGGACCAGAGGAGGCTGTCCAATGGTAGGTGCTGCTCCGTGGAACATTCTGGGCAGCTGCCTGCAAGATTGGTGCCACTGAAGTTGCTTGGGAGTGAGCACCGCTTGGGTGTTCCCATTCCAGCTAACGGCTCAGTGATGCAGGACTGAGGCACAAGCCTCATCCTTCTCTAGCATCCCTCCAGTGCTCTCTCCCGAGGGAGCTGAACATCATGTTGAGGGAGAAATTCCAGTATCACATGCAGGGCACTGAAGGGTGGATTTGGAGCTGAGAAACAACCCATGGGCAGCTGGCACACTTAGCCTGTGGGGCTAGGCAAGGAGCTCCCTTCTGTGGGACCCACTCACCTTTGAGTTCTCACTGCTTTCCTTTCCCCTTTTCCCTTTTTCCCTAGCCTGGCTCTTATTTATCACATTTCCCCCCAAATTGGGCATTCTTTTCAATCACCCTGAAGACTAGCCTTTTGAGACTCGAAAGTCTGAAATTGATTAGTTTTTCCTCCATTTTCTGCTGCCAGCCTTTTCCTTAGGCAATCCCACTGAATTGTCTACCTGATTAAATGAAAGAGGGTGTAGGGGTCCACAGAAATGTGAGGGGACGTGGAAAATTGTTTAATAAATCAAAACATAATCTGCTATACCTCTGTTGAGTAAAGATATTATATTCAAAAGTGCATTTCCATTTAAGCTGATGTAGAAATATGGGGAAGCATTCTTAACTTTAGTGTTATGGAAATAACTTTAAATAGCTTATTGGTTACTCAATGCTTAAGTACTAAATTGAGAGAAAATAGGCTTTGAAATTTAAATATAGTTTCTATATGCCTGTCTTGCTAATTTTTATATAATAAAAAACTTTTTAATGGATGTGTTCCATTTCTTTATTGGATTTCAAAATATGTTAAAGCAAGAATGAAATGATTATAAATATCTTATTATTATGCTCTCACACTACCAGCATAACAAATGATTTCATATTTTTTGGCAAGATAGCATTCCTCCCTACAAGCTCAGACGCAACCATTGTGGTTTTTTTTTTAAATGTATTTCCAGAATACTTGAAGGTTTATGACATTGCAAAAAGTAAGGAATGTTTCCCCTTTGGGGAACTTTAAATTACAATGCTAACCCAAGTCAATGTGCCTTTCAAATAAAGGAGATAAAAACAAGTCTAAACATTATACTATTGAATTTGCTATAGGTTAGTTAAAGACCAAGATCAGTTTTCTGTGTCTGCTAATTACAAAGGAAAACTGCTGAAAGTAAACCTGGATCAATAAACAAACAGGCAAACAAACAACTTTTCTTGTCTACATGTTTATTTCTAAGTCAGACTCCCTTGCAGACTTCTGCTGTGATAACTGCCCTGAGTCGCAGGGCCAGATCCCTCTCGACAACCGCAGATAACCTTACAGAGGAAACTGCTTACTTTTGGCCGGTGGTGGCCTTTCCCATCCAGTTTCCATGGAGACAGATCTTGGAAATCATCTAGAAGCAACTATTTTAAAAGGCAGGATGTTAAAATCCTTACGCTGTCAAAACAGATTTGACATCTGTTTTTATCAAAACTGAGATTGTAATCTTAGGACAGCCAGCTGAGAATGAAATCAGTGGTTCATTTCCATTGCTGGAAAGCAGAATCGATCTTTGGGCACATACGGTGACCAACGTATACATATGTCATCTTTTGGTCCGAGTCTTTATGTATGATTGCTTAGGTAGAACACATGTAGCCAGCTGAAGGTCTGGATTTAATTCTGTACTTAGGGTTTGATTGCTTTGTTAAAGAAATGCTTTGAAAATCAGCATATGGCAACTTTTAAAAATTAAACAGCTGTCTCCTAGAGGACAGATAGTTTACATGGATCTGCTTTGGATTGCCATCTTAACACTCTCAGCTGTTGCCAACAAAACAAAAAAATGTGGCCAGGAACAGCAATGTGCTGTCCCCCCGGTGCAGTTATGCTAGCTACTGTCATCAGTGAAACAGACTGGTTTTTTCAGCAGTAGTGATAGATGAAATTAGAGCCATCCTTACTTTCTCTCTATCTGGGTGTCCTGGCTACTAAGGGCAAGGGGGACAGATTAAACAGAATTGAGGGTAAAGCCATGTATCTAAGTGCAGTTGTGTTTTCAGGGTTTGCAAATTCTAAAAGAAAGCTTACATTTTGTCTATTTATTTTGATAATAATCTTTGAGTATTTTTTTAGCATTTATAGAAATCTCCTCTTAAGCAGCAATATACCAAAATAATTTGTTTTGTGATATTATTTAAGTCACTTCAAATGGCATCTTCTCACCTACTGATGGTCTGCTAACATATTCTTGGAGATACTAGAGTGTGTTTTTAGAAAGTATCTGAATATAATGCAAGTTCAAGAAACTCTAGTATAGAACACAGAGATCAGATTTCATTTTTTCCTGTTGTGACTTTGTTTGGTGTGGTAAAAACAAACAAAAAATAAGCTCTTAGATGGGTGGTGAGACTCGCCTTTTCTAGAATCAGTTTCTTTATTGGTAGTATTCGGGTAGTTTATGGGACTATTGTGTTAAAGGAGATAAAGTATGTGGAGTGTTTATAAAGTATTAAACGGTAGTAATGCTATAGTGGTGTGTTTGCTCTAGGATAATAGTTGTGTTAAAAGACACACTACCTCAGAAAATATCTTTGCAGGTTGTATAATGTCTTTAAACTCTGATTTCCTTACCTATAGACTAGTATCTGCTTTATAAGCTTATTGTGGGGAGAAAAGTGGCATAATACACATAAAGGAGTGATCATAGTAACTGGCACATACAAATCACAGGTATTAATATTCTGTTCTTAGTGTAATTATCCTTAAATATAATATAGTAACATAGTTACATTTTCTGCAATTGAACTATGCATGAGTCGTCATTCTGTGTAAACTTTTAAATTCTTCCGTGAAAATTTTGAAGATGGATGCTGTCTACAGTGACAATTTTTCCAGGAAGATAAAATAGCTTTCTAATACTTCCCTGTGTATGAATCTTTAGTTGACTGTTAACTTATTCAAGAAAGCTTTTATGAGAATTAATTCAAGCAATCAGGAGCAATAAAAGCAACTCTAAGTTAACGAGAAGTTTATCAAGTTAAATAAATAGCAAGGATTTTAAGAATATTTGAGTTAGTAATCTGATACTGATAGCTGCCAGTGTTGGGATAAGTTTCATTTAAAGGAAACTGAGGACTCACTGGTCTTCACGCCTTCAAAGTTTGCTGCGCAGACAATTAGGGGTATCAGAGGCTTGCTTCTGCCTTTCTCTTTGGCAATTAGAATCATGCTCGGCAACAACTAGACGGTCCTGGGCCAACACTGCCCTCTGGTGTTTGATTTTGGGAAGTGGCAACTTCCAGTGTCAAACAGTAGGGAATTCCCAAATCCCAAAAGGTTATCTCCAAGCGCCTCTCCATCCCTTCTCCACTCTAACCAATTCCTTTGCTAGGAAAGTGTGCTAATAACCCTTCTCTTCATTGTCTGGTCCTCCTCTTAAGTTGGCCTCATTTCACTTTTGCTATTCTCTCATGCACACATGCACACATACATACATATATGTGTATGTATACTTACATATACATGTGTATGTATACACATGTATACATGAGTGCATGCACATATACTCATTTTCCTTCTCATCTGTCTTCCCACAATTTGCTCATTAATGCCAAGAAATCTCTCTCTCTCTCCCTCTCTCTCTCCACATTTCTTTATTTCCTTTTCATTTCATGTCAAAGGGTAGCAGTAATTGTGACTATTTGCTGGGGATAGGGAGAGTGATTACATCTGGAGCAAGGTACAAGAATGCTATAGTATTGACATAAAAAGAACTCAGTAGAGATTCAGTGCTGTCAACTTACAGAACCTTTCAATATAATAAAGGGCTTCAGACCTTCCAGTAGAGTCTTGGTTCCTCTGTACTTACACCTGCTTTGACTCAAACAGAGTCAAAGGACTGACTAGGATTATAGATGCACTGTTAAAGCATATTTCAATTATGTTGTTTCTCTGTTTATAGCATTACAGTGCTTATTAATGGGTCCCATATTCTATTGTGTTTAGACCGATGAACAGTTTTCCTTTGGCTTTAAAATCAGCTGTTGTGAGCTCCCATTGACCCTATTCATTTCTCTAGTACCTTTTATACATTCCCCTGCTTCATGAAACTTGGATGAATAGACATTTCTTGTATTAACCAGGATATGGAAAGTTATATTATACTAACAAGCCCCGAAATCCCTTTGCTTGATACAATAGAGGTTTATGTCTCACTTAGCTAAAGTTAGACAGATCAGGTGGCCCTCCTCCTTGTGGCTATGCCATCTGGAATGGGTGGAATCCAAGCTCCTTGCCCAGGGTGGGCAGGGATGGAGGAAACATACTGGCTTTGCATTTCCTCATCCTCAGAATGACACATATAATTTTCATTGTCCTAAAGTAGTCACAGGGCACCAAACCTAAGCTATAAGAGAGTATAGAGAAATGGAGTGGGGGTGGGTAAATGGTTGTCACTACCATGTTCCTCTTTCTTTTGATGTAAACTTTGAATTATATTCTTGGTTGTTGTTTTTTTTAATTTGTTCGTTTGATTTGTTTGGTTTTGCTTTTCCTCTTAAGAGTGCTTACTACCACGTTTTCCTTCCCACTTAGCCATTTTCTTCTTAGTGATTCTCTTTTGTCTCCTTCCAGGTCCTCTCCATATTTTAAACAAACCAGATGTTATTTGCACTCTGAAACCTCTTATCATTCTGACCCTATTTCTCTGCTCTCTTAGCCTTCTCCCAAACTTTACTTCATCCCCCTGTGCTTTTCAAGATCTTTGGTGTCCTTGTATAAATTCAACTGTAGAGCACTACAAAATCAATTTTTGAAATCCCCAGTTTCTTTTTTTTTTTTTAGAATTTTTTTTTTTTTTTTTTACTTGATAGAGATCACAAATAGGCAGAGAGGCAGAGAGAGAGAGAGGAGGAAGCAGGCTGTCCGCAGAGCAGAGAGCCCGATGCGGGGCTCGATCCCAGGACCCTGGGATCATGACCCGAGCCGAAGGCAGCGGCTTTAACCCACTGAGCCACCCAGGTGCCCCTGAAATCCCCAGTTTCATCCAATCACCATATTTTCTAAAATTTTAAAGGGACTTCCTACTAAATTATTAAATCCAGCTCATCCTGACCCAGGCCCAGTGTATGCTCATTTGTTCTCTTCTTCTTGACAAAACTGGTCCCTATAATCCAATTTCTCTCTGTGTGAATATTCAGGAGCATCCACAGACAGAGGACTATGTAGTAATGCAGATATGTACCTCCTGTCCTAAAGTATCAGATTCATTAGGACAAAGGAAGGCCTTGCTTCCGGTGTTTAACAAAATTCTGGGCATGACGTAAGCACTAAACATCTGCTAGAATGCATCTTTCCTTGTGAAGTCTCTTTTTTACCAAATTCAATTTATAGGTGCAATTTTGTTGTTATGTGAAAAACATAACAATAAACATAACAATAAAATGAAAGAACAATAGGATAAATAGAAGCAGCCTTTTGAAAGAGAGAAGAGTAACATATTCCTTCTGGATTATGGAATGAAACAATATCACACCTCATCATGCTATTTGAAGTAGAATTTGTATTCTTTTTTAGTCCCGTTGAATTAATATTGTTACACCAACCCTCAGCGAATGCTTCCTGGGAGTCATCTGTGCAGTGTTAACAATTTGCTTATAATAATTGTTTTCTCATTTTATGCAGCTTCCTCCAGCTTTGCACCACAATTTGAAAAGAAGGGTTATAGAGAGATTCAAGAAATCCCTCTTCAGCCAGCAGAGTAACCCTTGCAATTTGAAATCTGAAATTAAAAAGGTACAGTATTCGACACCTAGGAGTTTTTCTCTGGCTAACAAAAACATATCAGAAGAGCTAAATTTTATATCTTCTCTGCTTTGTACTTTAAACTCTATCCTCTATTAAAGGATGTTATTGATTGTTTTAGTCATTTCAAGCTGCTATTAAAAAGACACCATAAACTGGGGAGTTTATAAACCACAGAGGTCGCTCACAGTTCTGGAAGCTGGAAGTTCAGTATCAAGGTGCCAGCATAGTCAGGTTTGGTACAAGCCCTCTTCCCAGTTAGAAACTTGTGACTTCTGTCCCTGCTTGGCAAAGGAGGCAAGGAAACTGTCTGGGGCCTCTTCATAAGAGCACTTTTTGTAAGAGCACTCCAGGGCTCTGTCCTATGGCCTAATTACCTTGCAACGACCCTGCCTCCCAATACAATCACCTGGGGGGTTAGGTTTCAGCATAGGAATTTAAGGGGATGCGAACGTTCAGACCATAGCACTGCTTAAGATATAAAATTGAGGATGTCTTTGCCTCTGATTTTCTCACCTTTATTTCTGTGGCCATCATCTCAGAAGTTAATAGGAAGTTCTTTCGGTATGATTACTTGTTTTCCTAATAAATGTTATTAAATATCTTTAATTAAAAAATATAGTCTAGCCTTTTCAAAGAGAATTCTACTCCAATCTTTTATTAGAACGTTCTCCAACAAGCCTCTAAATTGAGCTGTGCTACTCTGGACAAGTCGTTTAACCATCTGAAGCTGTGATTTTGATCACCTACGAGGGTGGAATGAACCACTATTGACCGTTGAACAACATGGGGACTAGGCACTGATCTCCTGCCCCTACACAGTTGAAAGTCTTTTTTTTTCATATGTATTTATTCATTTTAGAGAGAAAGAGAGCATTAGCACATGCAAGTTGAGGGAGGAGCAGAGGGAGAGAGAGAATCTCAAGCAGATCCCCCTGAGTGTGGAGCCAGCCTTGGGGCTTGATCTCATGACCCATAAGATCACAACCTGAGCCACAACCAAGAATCAGACACTTAACCGACTGAGCCAGCCAGGTTCCCTGAAAATCCGTGTGTAACTTTTGACTCCCTAAAACCTTAACTAAGTGCTCGCTATTCACCAGAAGGCTTGCCAATAGCACAACCAGGGGATTGACACACATTTTGTATGTTATATATTATATACTGTATTCTTACAATAAAGTGAGCTAGAAATAAGAAATATTAAGAAAATCATAAGGAGGAGAAAATACATTTACAGTGCTGTACTGTACGGTATAGTCCACATATAAGGGGACCCATGCAGTTCAAACCCATGTGGTTCAAGAGCCAACTGTATTTCTAAGCTTCTCTCCATCTTCGATATTCTATAATCTCCCAGACCTCGGGTGTCAGTAAATATTTCCATTCACACACACAAAATCTAATCACAGAGAAGTTAAATCAACCAGACAGAAGGAAAATTATTTATCTCTATTTAGCACAACTTGATGACAGGAAACCCCTTTGTCCTGGCTGGCAGCCATTTCCATACATCCCTTGGAGGTGGTCACAAGCTCCCCTTCTCCTGTCCCGGAAAGACTTGAGGCCCAAGCAGTTTGGGCCTGCTCCCATTTTAATTTATCTATCTTTATCTATCTATTTGTCTGTCTGTCTGTCTATCATCTGTTTTATCATCTTAAACTTTGAAACAGTCACATGGCCAATGAACTTTTTTCTTTAAAGTTTCTCCTTTCCTGGATCCAGTCTTAAGCATAAATATACTCCTTATTCAGGCAGTAGGATGGACTCTTTGGTAGGAAATACAGTGTGTTTGATCTGTTGCCTTCCCTCTGTGGTGTCTGCAGCTACACAAACAGGAAATGGGAAATGAGATAACAGCGGCAGGTAAACAAAACAGAAACCTACCTCATCAGAGATGAAAGAGCACAATTCCTTTCATGGTTGTGTCGGCAAATCAGGCCAGAAACAAGTGGATGAATTGCGGATATTTGTTTTATGATATTTACATACTGTACTGTGAGTACCAATAAATATATTTTAGAGAGACAGAGGCTCAAATCTCCCATGAAAATATTACATGTTGCTAGATTTTAATATTCTTATTAAAATGATATGCAAAATAATCCAGTTTGTACACAAATTTATTTTAACAGAAATCCCAGCTTTGGGGTACCTGGGTGGCTCAGAGGGTTAAACCTCTGCCTTGGGCTCAGGTCATGATCTCAGGGTCCTGGGATTGAGCCCCACATTGGGCTCTCTGCTCAGCAGGGAGCCTGCTTCCCCCTCTCTCTGCCTGCTTGTGATCTCTTTCTCTGTGTCAAATAAATCTTAAAAAAAAAAGAAATCCCAGCTTTAAGAGATGAAAGTGCCCGCAGCAGGCTGTCTGATGCACAGAGGTGCCTCCAACTCTTCCCCAATGCTGTGATTTTCCACCCGTGCATGTCCTTAAAACAGAATGCTTGCTCTTTTGTTACTGAGGTGTACTGGTTTGCATCCCTTCCTTGCTGTGTTTCTTGTCTCTCCTGATAGAAGAAAGATTCTCTTTCATTAAAATGGCTCTGCCTGGGGCACCTGGGTGGCTCAGTGGATTAAGCCTCTGCCTTCGGCTCAGGTCATGATCCCAGGGTCCTGGGATTGAGCCCTGCATCGGGCTCTCTGCTCAGCGGGGAGCCTGGTCCCTCCTCTCTCTCTGCCTGCTTCTCTGCCTGCTTGTGATCTCTATCAAGTAAATAAAAAAAATAAAATTTAAAAAAATGGCTCTACCTGCCTTGTTGGGCTTCCCCTGTATGGTGGTGGCCTCTTTTAGAGCACTTACCTTCTGTCCTTGGTTTGGGGAATGAAAAGGGGTTAATGAGATGGTAGAGGGTGTTCAGGGAGCCTGGGTGAGGGAACTCAAGGGGGCATAGACTTAGCCTTCTTTTCAATGTCGTTTAGAGGCAGTTTAAATTCTCCTATGAGGAATGCTATAGTCCCCTTCTCTGATAACTACAAGCTGTGGTGGTTCATACCATCAGGGTGTTTACCCTCCCGATTGTGGAGGCAGGCCTCCTCTTCTGTGCAGAAACTGGTCTTCTGCCTGAAATATTAACATGCTTCCTATTCTCCACAACTGAACCGAGAGGCCAGCTCTTCCATAAAAATCTCCTTTGATTTTCCCTGTTCAGAATTAATCTCCCCTTTCTCTGTGCTTCAGGCACTTCTTCACTCGTATTGTTGTGGGTTTTTTAAATTTTTAATGTTTTTTAAAGATTTTATTTATTTATTTGACAGAGAGAGACAGAGTGAGAGGGAACACAAGCAGGGGGAGTGGGAGAGGGAGAAGCAGTCTTCCCGCTAAGCAGGGAGCCCAATGTAGGGCTCGATCCCAGGACCCTGGGTTCAACGACCTGAGCCAAAGGCAGATGCCCAACGACTGAGCCACCCAGGTGTCCCTCACACTGTTGTGTTTTAAATAGCTTTTTATCTAGCTTACATTTTTGTTGCCCCCGAAATCAGTGGGAGTGTTATATTCATCTCTGATTACCTGCAGTCTGGCCACGGTGCCTGGCATGTGATAGAGCTCAATGTATGATCATTGAATACAGAATATATTCTATGTTGATAAATATATTCTGTGTAATATAGTCTATATTGGGTCTATTCTTTGTTAATGTATATAACATTATGTGACATATATTGACATATACCATATTTATATATTTTTATATGGACATAAAAAGAAGCCCTCCTGCCCTCATTTAAACACAAATGAGAAGAGTCTGTAGCCTCTGTTTTTCTCCCTTTCTGGTCTAATCTTTTGTTCGTGACAATTTTTGTTCAGAAATGGATTTTTATCCCCTGTATAATCTTGGTGGAGTGGCTAGTTAGCCTTTTTGACTAATAGTCACCCACCCCAGGGCCATGGAAGAAGCAAACAGTGATAGTTCATAAAATGCACTTGATTTCCACCTTCCCCTCTGAAACTTGTCCTGAGATCCAGGGAGTCCATGTCTCCAGTTTGAGGAATCATTATGGGGTGATTGTGCCTTCTGATGAATGGCCTGAGACCCAGCAGGATATATAGAAGAGTGAAAGAATAGAAAAGCCGTTTCCTAAGAAACTAAGCTCTTTATTTATGACTTACCTAAGCTGATCTTCGGTCCAATCTGCTCAACCTTCGCTAAAAATTGTGAGGGGAATAAAACATGTGAGTAATTGTATAGTGTTTTGGGAAACTAGGATTTTCGGCATGGGAGAGAGGAGAAACAGAAGCAAGATAGAATATATTAATTCAAATTAGAATTGGAGATCCCAGTATGAATGAGTATGAATTCATGATAAATCTTTTTTTAAAAATACATGTATTTCCTAATATTTTCGCTAAGTCGTCTGGAAACTAAGCAAGCAGCAGCAAGCTCCCCTTAGTACTCGTGCCTCCTCGGAGATATGGCTGACTGCCTATAGAGCTGTAGAGCAGGAACTAAATTAGGTGGAATGTCTTGACATAATAGATCATGTAGTGAGGATGCCATCAAATTACTGAGGATGTGTCAAAAGGACTCAGGCACCAAATTAAAGAGGCTCCCACTGGCTAGCTATTGGATAATTAGAGCATCAATATGAATAATGACTGCAATGGATTGAAAGAATTAACTAAAGTTGAAATCTAAGAGTTCATGACAGAAAAAGAAAAATCCTTCATCAGTTTCCTTTGGAGGATGCTAAGTAACCAACTCATTACATTGGAAATTATTTACAAAAGGAACTAATCAAGCATTTATTGTGCCGTTGCCTTATGAATTTTATCCCAGGGTAACTAAATTGATGAAGGGGAAATTTCTTATTAAAGTAGTCCTTCAGCTAATAAGAACCAGAGGAATAAAAAAAGTTGCCATTCTGCAGCCTCTAATGGAATGATGGATCTAGAAATCACCCCAGTGGCTTGCTAATGTCACAAAAAAGGGGCAGCCAGACGTTATATGGCTCCTGATGGATGTGCAGTACCATCCATGAAGTATATTTGCTAAAGGCTTGGATCTGCATCTGAGGAAGCCTCTAAATATAGTTTTTGGAAATAAAGTTACTGGAACACGACCACAGGCCCTCCCTCACATATTGTCTATGGTCACATTCACCACCATGTAGGCACAGTTGAGTGGCCGTGACACAGACTACACAGCCTGTAAATCTGTCAGTATTTCCTATCTCACCCTTCACCAAAGAAATTTACCAACCCCTGCTCTACCTTGAGCTACGCACGTGTAGCAGATACATGGGACGAGAGAACATGTAAAATGACACCATGGGGATAAGCAGGAAATCCAGACTGGGGAATTGTACAGGAAAAATGACCCTTGTTCTTAAATAAAGAAACTGCAAGGAAAGGTGAGCACTTCTCTTTGGTTCCTAATCTGTACTTCAACTCAGATCAGCAAGGTCAAGCTTACCTTATTCAGGAGCTGGCAGTCTCTTTAATTCCTAACTCCAGGTTTCAGGCTCTTCTCCAGTTAGCAGATTGCTCCTCTCTTCATGCTTTAATTAATGTCTCTTGATGCACATAATAATTATGCCTTATATTTGCCTAGCCCTTGTCAGGGCCCCATGGAGGCATCATAAATCAGCAGTGCCCAGTGCCAACCTGTTTGGACCGAGTGGAGAAGCTCCTAGAGCAGGGCTCTCCCACCCAGCAGGGTCAGGCCACTGTTCATTTTCTCCCTGGATACCACCTTCAGTGTCTGAATGGAGGTCCTGGGAGGAAGAGCTCGTGGTTGGAGATCGCATAGGACAGTGGTATGCCAGCCTTTGCTGAGTTATGGAATTCTTTGCTAGAAACATGATCTTTGGTGGAAATGTAAACAGCGCGGCAGCAAGGCTGCTTCCGGGGGAGGTAGGGTTGAGGGCGGGGATGCGATATGCATCCCATGGACATGATGGTGGACCATCCCTGTGAAGGCACCATGCGTGTGTGTGTGGGCCCTTCCGTATCAGAGAAAAGGGAGTATAAATACTGGACATGTCTGTTAACAAAGTGGCCTACAGAAACCTAATAAAAAAGAACAAAAAGGAGCTGTAGGTTAGAAAAGATGAAAAATAAGACAATATATTATGTCTTAACATATTATAACTAAGTTGAAGAGGACAGCAAAACCTAAAGGAAAAAAAGATCAGAGGACTGGTGAGTGCCGTGTGATGTGGCACTTTAAAAACTTTATCCCTTCTGGCCCTTAATTTCATTTATGCTGTTTCATTTCTTTTCTACCTCAGCTGATTAGATGCCAAATAATTGGCGTAGTTGTTCTGCAGCAAAGATAACCTTATTTTTTTTTAAAGACTTTATTTATTTATTTGACAGACAGAGAGAACAAGTAGGCAGAGAGGCAGGCAGAGAGAGAGGAGGAAGCAGGCTCCCTGCAGAGCAGAGAGCCCAATGCAGGGCTTGATACCAGGACCCTGGGACTATGACCTGGGCTGAAGGCAGAGGCTTAATACACTGAGCCACCCAGGTGCCCCAAGATAACCTTATTTTATGATATGGAAAAGAAGATACAGTTTGGGGAATTTAATGAAGATTACAGTTTGTGTTTCTCTTTTAGGTTTGGCCTAAAAAGTACTAGAATCTCAATCGAACAATGAAGTGCTAAAATTGCTCAATACTTGCTCAAAATCAGTGAGTGAGTTTTGGGGGAGAGGGGGTAGTAACAGTGATACAGTCTGTTCTCTTTAATATTTGCTTGGCTTTGGTTCAAAAGTGTGTATGGTCATTGGCTCTTTCGAACTGTAGATGTTTATTCAGAGCAGGAGTACCCTTTCATTTCGGTTCAGAAAGAAGGTCTTAAATATTCTTCCAAAGAGAACATATATGCCAAAGATGGGAAACCATTCTAAGCTGAATGTTTGAGAGGCAAAAGAGGGCCCACACAGCACTGGCCCAGGACTGCTGGACCACCTCGGGGCCTCTGCCCGCCATAAGGGCTGCTCTGAACTGTTCTGTGGTAGCATCCATAGTCCCCCTATGGGGTCAGCCTTTTCTTGCCTATCTAATGCATGCAGAATTGGGCTCACCACCTTCTTCTTCCTTCCTACATCTGCATCACTATCATGGGAGGCATGTTTTCCTTCTACTCAGTCTTTAAACCTTGCAGACACGTTTCTTTTGTCCCATAGGTCACTAACACCTGCATCGTCTTCCTGTAGGCAGTTCTGCTTGCCCTTTGATGTTAAAGCCCTGGGTTATAGCCCTGGTTCTTCCACTTGTTAGCTATGATCCTCGAGCAAATTCCATTTCAAAGTCCCCATCTGTAAAATTGAGATAATGCTTACCTTAGAGGTAGGTGTAGGAACCTAGCAGAACATCCGATGTGTCTGGAATATTTAAGGACTCAGTAAGTGGCTGTAGGAGCTACTGGTATTATTAGGGAGGGTATTCAATTTTCCTCTTGGCTACCACCTGGTTCAAGGTCTTAAAGCTTCTCTGGGCAGCTTCTTTGCTGACTTCCCTGTTCTCCAATCCATCTTGCCAGACCGAGTTTCTAAACATACTGGCTCTTTTTTTTTTTTTTTTTTTTAAGCATACCAAAAAACCTTGTAAGCCTCCACTTTCCTACCTCACTGTATAAACACTAGCATCCAGCGTTCTAGGCCCCCATTATTTGCAGGAGCTTCCACCCGGATGTCCCCAGCCCATGCAGACTGCTGGTACACATTGCACCAGAATGACTGTTTCAAAACAGAAATCTGACCATGTCATACACACACCCACCCACACAGACACCAGAAAGCTGTTCAGGGGCTCTAAGTAGAAACTGCCAAATCATCCCCACAGTATTCCCAGTCCCATTTGGTCCAAGCCCTGAGCACCTCTCGGTCCTCATCTCATCCCTCTCTTGTTCTTCATGGTCTCATACCAGCTGCAGATCCCGTCTGTCCACCATGCAGCCTCCTCCTGAGTCTTTGCAGATGCTCATGTTCCCACCTTTCCAGATCTTCCCGCTGCATCCTTGACTCATTCTTTCCCATTCTTTCAGTTCTCAGCATGTCATTTCTTCAGGAAAGCCATTCCTGTCTAAGTTGAACCTGCCAATGTACCTCCAAGAACCACCGGCCCGATCTTCAGTGCATTCAGCACAGTTGTAATTTCATGTAGATTCAGGTGGATACTTCACAGCTATAGTCTTAGAGCTTACTTCCCTAACTAGGAAGTAAACTCTAAGAGTATAATTTTTGGCCACCATTGGTTGTTTTCATGGTTTGGATCTGTGCGTGATACATAAGAGTTGATAAAAATGCCCACTGAATTAATGAGCAGCATTTGCCTTCCTCTCTTCAACCTAAATCCCTCACCTCTATAATATGGACTTGTGTCATAACCTTTCATCACCTTGCTACCGGTAGGCAGTGCCCAGCCTTTGCCCCCAAGTTCCCTGAAATGTCTGCCTCGCTTCCCTGCATCCACCCAAATCCGTCCTTCAAGACTCGGCTCCACTGCTTCTGCTACAGAGCTTCTGAAAATCACGCTGGTCTTTTTGGAAGCTCAGAACTCCCCACCTCACTTTATACTTCATAGTTTATTCTCCTTCTTATTCATGTACATGAGCCCATTTCCCAGCCAAATGGCAAGCCATGTCATTGCTGTGTCCTCCCTGGTGCCTGACATGGTGCTGATAAGCTGGATAGATCACTGGTATATGAGATCCAGTGGTTTCCATCTCTGTTTTGCAAGACCAGCTCAGAGCACGACACAGAGCACGGCAAAAAAAGATGTGCTGAAAGAATATGTATGTCAGAAAATAGAACCGCAAGAAGCTCTGGGAAGTTTCTGGAAGAAAAATAAATGTACCTGGGATTTAAACACAACACCAGTGAATTTTAGTCCTTGGCTTCATCCATGGGTCCATCCCTCTGAGGATTTGCAGTTCTTAAGCTGAAGGAGATTGGTAATGTAGGAGGCACTGGCATCCTCAAACACTCCTCTTTTCAAGGTTTGAATCAATGAAAAGGACTGGTCCTTATCTTCATAAAATGGTTATCTTTATCTGCCCAGCTCACAATTTACACATTTCACTGTGCAGCTTCCTGTCTGTGAATGAGCTAGGATTCCAAGGTGTTTATTTAATAATTAAGTTGACTTAACTAAGCGTTCTATAATTAGAACGAGCATTTCAGGCAGCCAAATTACTCCTATGTTCAACCACATGAACAACAATCCCATCTGAAGTCATTTGGAAGGCAATAGCAGAAAATCATTCTCAGCATTACAAGACATACCAAGAAACTTAGTTGGAGCAAACTACTAGCTTGGCTATGAGAAATACAGAGTGCTTAGGCCTACCTCTGTGGTGTCCTAATAACATTGATGAGAATGTTACTAAGGCATGTGACCATCAGATCCTCCTGCACTGCAATGTGTTGATCTTATGATCTTGTGATCTTGTCAAGATCTTGTCAATCTTATGATCTTGTCATTTTACAGATGGGCTATTCGTTTTATCAGTTGTCAGTGAAGCAAGGAAAATAAATTTTCAAGAATAACAAAGGACGGAACCATAGTTTTTTCCTGGAGTGTAGTATTCTTTGGCAACATGGAGACTGGTAAACATAGAAATAATTTGTATTTGTAGTGTCCGAAGTACACAGATGGAATAATGAGCAATTGCTCATAGGAAATGTTCTTATTAAGGTATAAAATGCCGAATGCATCCAGTGAGGAACCCGTACAGCTCTGTGGACTGTTCGGTATGTGGACTTCCACGTACATACTCATTCGGGTGACCACCACTCACTTCACTACATAGAAAATTTCCAGTACTGAGGAAGGCTCCTGCCTGCCTTTTCCTGGCCAGATCCCACCTCCTGCCATGACATAATCCTTATCTTAATCTTCACTGCCACTGTTTAGTTTTGTCTGCTTGTGAAAATGCCTGTATGTGAAGTTATGCATTATATCTTCTTTGGTGTTTTTTGGCTCCTTTTGCTCAACATTCATTCATGTTGGGTTTTTTTTTGTGCTTTGCAGAATCCCAATGTATAAACACACCACAATATACCTATCTATTTTTCCATCTGTAGACGTTTGGGTTTTCTCCAGTTTTGGGTCAGGGGTCCTCATGTCTCTTGCGTGTATACCTAAGAGTGGAATTACAGAGTCATGTGGTAGACATTGAATCTTAATGAATATGGGCAGTTTTCTCAAGTGATTGAACCATGGTGTATTTTAATTCATGGGCAGAATATGGGAATCCAAGGTAACTGCCGTTGCATAGTCTAAATTGTGCCATTTATTTCTGTTTTATTAGTAAAAATTGGCATTTTAAAGTATGTTATATTAACATAGGCATGAAAACTTGACCAGCCCAAATGCTGGTTGGAATTAAAGGTAAAATAAGTTTGAAAAATGTTTATAGCCTAAAATTCCACTTAAAAACTTCAGCTTTGTGGGAAAGCATCAGATAATTGAAACTTTAATAAAGTCTGCTATCTACTGAATTACTTTCTCCTTTAGAGTGTTGCGGATTAATATTTGGAGATTAAAATTAAGCAATGGTAATTTAGAAAAATGTACTAAGAAACTTGTTTGCCTCGGTCAAGCAAGAAGGCTTTGTTTAAAGGAGATACACAAAAAACAATGATGACCTGGAATAATAAGCATATCATTCTGCTGAATAATTGAGTTTATTCCTCATATGCCTGATACAAAGAACATTCTGATGTCCCAAGCCTATGTCACTATTTTTCTATCCATTTTTATCTTGCTCTCATAAAGCCATAAAGTGCAGAGTTTTTTAAATTTTTTTCACATGACCAGGGAATTGTCTACCTTGCTTTCACTGTAATTTGCCTGCCTGTGATTTAGAAGTTCTTTTGAAAGGAAAATGTGCCTTTCTCAGTTTACAAGAGATTGAAAACCACCAGCACTACATTCTCCACACCGAGACATAGGAAAAGAGGTCTCCTGTCATTTGCTTCTGACTGTAGAGTAACATGTGGCTTTGCCTTTTCTGTTCCAGCTATCTCAGGGATCTCCAGAACCCATTGAGCCCAACTTTTTCACAGCAGATTACCACTTATTACATCGCTCATCGGGTGGAAACAGCTTGTCCCCAGATGACCCGACAGGTAATGGTCTTCACCACAGGAAATCTGGCTTTTATAAAGAAATATATTGTTTGGATCAACAGCTATCCTTAAAAGCTTATCTTCAATTTAAAAGAAAAATAGAGCTTATTTTGATTATCTATGGCAATAGCTGGAAGGGATATATAGTACAAATATAGAAGTTCCCTGTGAGGTTTATCATACCCTGTTGTGGCAGCTTCCTTGATCATTTATTAATGCCATAAACAAACAGCAGAATCTGTTTGAGTGAATTGTATTTCCTTTTATTTCTTCTTATCTGATGATGGGAAATCAAATGCCCAAAAGCATCCAGGGAGATAAAAAGCAGAAATGAAGACTTTGAATATTCAAATTGGAGAACATTTGAAACTTACATGAAGGATCTACATCACACATAATTTAATTTTGATTTTCTTTTTTGCATTAATCTCACATAGGGAGACTATGTAGTATGTGGCATGGGGAGTAAAGGTGCAGATTCTCAAAACCTGGATGCCTAAACTTGAATCTCAGCTCCAGCATTTAGTAGTTGACCTTGGGCAAATTATTTGACTTCTGGAACCCCAGTTTCCTTGCCTATGAAATGGGGGTAAATGTGGTACTTGCACTATAGGGTTATAATGAGAATCCGTGTAAACATATAAAAGGTACTTGACCATTAGCAGGGGCTCAGCATAATGTAGCTCTTCTCATGATAACTGAACTCTCAGAAGAGGTTTTCAAACTACTCTGAGGTTTCAAGTTTCCTTAATAATTTTAAAATCCCTACAAACTGTAGTTACATGTGGCATCACTTGTTACATCACTCAGTCTCATAGATAGAAATGATGGCTTAAAGGGAGACTCTCCATCCCCTCACCTCTCAATTTAGGCAAATTATTTCATGTATTAATCTCAAACTTTCCCTAAGTCTTGGACTCCTGGGATAAAGCCAACCTGTAGGCCGAATTTTGTTTGAAATAGTCCCTGAGAAGCCCATAAGATCAAGATGAACTGTTGTCTAAAGTATTTTGCTTTGAAAAACGCCCCCAGGGCAGGTCAGTCAGTTTGTAGGCCAGACTTCTTAACAGTAGTGATTCTGATGAAACAAGGAGCTCTGGTGGAAATCTCGGAGTGGCCTGAGAGACAGTTGGCAGATGTCCAGGGCAGCTGGAGGGGCCAGCTGGGGTGGAGCAGTCAAGTCCCGTCCCAGCAGGCTAGCTACAGGCTTGCCCAGCAGAGCCTGCAGGCACTTTGAGGAACACCTTGGCTCAGAGCTTTGAAGAGGAGCTGCCAGGACTCATCAGCCTCCTGCCTCCCCTCTACTTCAACCCATTCCCTTTTGTCTCTCCTAAGTGGAGGGGGTTTTGGGCCTCCCTACACACCAGTGTTAATTGATCGCAGTGGAAGCTGGCCAACATTGCTTTGGGGGCACTCAGCTGGGTGAGGTGCTAGTCTGTCATCCTTAGAACACTCAGCAGGGGCACCTGGGTGGCTCAGTCTGTTAGACGTCTGCCTTCGGCTCGGGTCAAGATCTCAGGGTCCTGGGATCAAGCCCCGCGTCGGCTCCCCACTCAGCAAGGAATCTGCTTAAAAGAGAGAGAGAGAGAAAACACTAGCAAATAAAGTATTGCCTCCTAGCACTAAGTGCGCTTTATTTCCCTCTAGGCAGTCATGGAAAGGACCAGGTCTTCATGTCTTTCCCTGTCTACTTCTGCCTCCTTCTAAGAATTCATTTTCTTTCTAGCATACGTTTTGCTTGTAGCTTAAGGAGAGTTTCTTAAATCAGAAAACTTGCCCTTTGGGTCATTTGTGTTGGGAATATTCCTCACCTGTCCTTTGTGTTCACATAAATGGGTGGGCTCACACATGCTTCTCTAACTTAATTGCCCAATTTATACCCCAAGAAATGCCCAGAAATCTTTGTGTATTATTTTGTGATGGCCACAAGGAGCCAGTTATTAAAGGAAGAGAAACAACAACAGTAGAAAATTTAAAAATAAAGGAAAAGAAACAAAGCGTTTGAATATTCCAAGCAAGGTAATTTGGAATGTGCTTAGAAGTCCTCCTCTTCATCATGACTAAGTTGACCCTGTTGTCACTACAGTTGAGTTGTAATTGTCAACAAAGTCCAGCTAAGAAAATGTGAACCTAAGGTCAGACTTCCCATAACCTATCTATTTCAGGTCTCTGTACCAGCTCTGACTTGGAGGAGGGAATAACATATGAACAGATGCAGGTGAGGTTTTTGTAGTGCCTTTGAACAATTTTACTTTGTTGCTTTTAATTCAGTACTAACCTGAATTTTTTTTTTTCAACGTCAGACTGTGATTGAAGAAGTCCTAGAGGAAAGTGGTTATTACAACTTTACATCTAACAGGTGAGATCTAGAATTTTCTTTTAAATGTGAAAGTTCAGTTGAGATCATTGGATGTTAGATCTGATTATCCTGGATTCTAGAAATTTTTTTTCCAGCTTTTATTTTAAATACTTTTGTAAATCTTGGCTTAGACTGATACAACCATGGGTAGAATGTATGTTGCCCATCTTTTGTATGGACGCAGCTGCTGTTTCTCTGTTGAAAAGAAAGGGTGATAGCTTAGTGATAATTTACTCCCAGAAAAAAATAAGAAACATAGTGAAATGGAAAAGCATTCCTAGGGTTGTTTTTTTTTTTTTTTTTTTTAATTAAGCATTTGTTCCATTCTAATAGAGCTATAAACTCGGAGTTCCATCACTGAAATCTACCCGTTATTTGTATAGAATGCAGGGGGGAATGCAACTAAACAAAGAATCACTTCTGGTGAATATAAGATATGCTTGTGGAAGAGGGACTCGTTATATGTTGTCATTTGCTTACCCTAAGTAAGAAAATTTAGTTTCTTAAAACCAGTTTACTGTGTATTATCTTCTAACATAAGAACTATCTGTGCTCTAAAAATACAGTGTTTTATCACTTCTGTCCAGTTCTGATTCCTGCATTTTACTGTTGGGCACAGTGTTGGCCACAAAGATTTGAGTGCAATTAGTTTACTGGAGAGGCAATTCTGGAAACACTGGTAGGGGAGTGAAGAAATAATTCAATAAATGTTTCATTTTCAAGCAAGGGACCCTTGTGACTGACCAGGGCTAGGTCTCACTGGGGAAATCTGAGAGCCAGTACCAGAACATGTACCTCGGGTATCCATCCCACTCAAGGGCAGAGGGATGTTTGTCCTCCCGTTTCCACTGGTCATTGTTTGCAGCCTTTCCCCAGAGAATGTTAGTTCCCTGGCATTTCTGGCCTCCTGTAAGGGTGAACAGAACAGATTCCAGAGGCCAGAGAAATCCTCAGGAAGAGAAATGCAGGCGCTGGCAGCTGGAAAGCAGGCCAGCTTACTGTGGATGAGGGGATGTAGGCACTGACAGTGTCCACACATGACTTGTCTCTTGACTTTTCCAAGGAACCCCTCATAACCGAGTCCTCAAACTGACCATAAGCACACATCCCCATTCTCTGCGGCTCCATGTTCCTTTAGTTTGTTTTCTCAGAGTGGCCTTTAATGCCTGAAGGAACTGCCTTCCTTCCCACTGCTGAAGTTATCTTGTGACCACTGTTTAAATCATTCCAGAAGTTGTCTCTAAAGGTATTCACCATGGTAAGAGAAGGAGGCCTCAAGAGCATCCTTTTAGGTTATTATATGGAAATTAGATTCTTTTTTGAGGTCAGTTCAGTCTCCAACCTTTTTTTTTTTTCTCTTATTTCAACAAGTTGTTTATATAAATCACACATAAGATGATTCAGCTGCTTGCTCTTTGGGCTTGATAATATATTTCCAAAATACTACCAAATGATGAATAATTCTCATTTTCCAAAGGCATATTATTAATAGAAATCACCATCTTCCTAATTGCTCTCCTCTCACGTTCCCTGGAGAGACTTGGAATCTTCATTTTCTATTCTTGGGCTGTGTACATCCAGCTTTCCATGGAGAGAATGATTGTCTTTGTTCTCAACTTTTAGCTCCTTATTATTTTAAGTGCCTTTGGCTTGGGGTGGGGGCAAAGGTCACTTTTGTCATAATTTGTCTGCATCTTCTCAGAGACTCAGGATCTTGGGCATTGAAGGGCTTCTTATTTTTGCAAAAACTACACTAAGTATCAGTGAAAAAGCAGATGTGTAAGGAACTTAGGGAAGCCCTTACAAGAGCTCTTATTTTGCCTTAAAATGTAATTTTAGTCTTATTTTTAAATTTACTTTTATCACTTTTCAGTTCTATCCCTAAGTTTTAAAAAATTCAAACGTGGGATGCCTGGGTGGCTCAGTTAGTTAGGCAGCTGCCTTCGGCTCAGGTCATGATCCCAGTGTCCTGGGATCGAGTCCCACATCAGGCTCCTTGCTCAGTGGGGAGCCTGCTTCTCCCTCTGCCTCTGCCTGCCACTCTGTCTGCCTGTGCTCCTTCTCTCTCTCTGACAAATAAATAAATAAAATCTTAAAAAAAAAAAAATTCAAACGTTATTTCTACTTCCAAAGCTGTACTCCTATATTAAAAGACATCGCAAATTTTCTTATTCGAAGGAATAGATAATCAGATGCCTAATGATGAATACAAAAAGTTATTTACAGTTATATTCAGAATTGTGCATAGTATATGGAGACATGGTTTAAATGATCAAGTTCAAGAAAAATACATTGCATATGACATACATAAAATTTTCTTAAAATACTCCAAATTAAAATGAATCACTCACAAAACATTCTTATATCCATGATATTCCCTTTTCATCCTCTTATAACAATGATAGACAAAGCTTGAGAGAAGACTCTTCCCAGTTAACTAGTAAGAATAACTGTTGGTTGTGCTTAAAGTACTTGTTTACTGGTGTTCAAGTTAATTACCAGAAGATAAGTCAGCCTCCACTTAGAAGCACCTAAGAGTTCACAAGCTAGAAATACACATAATTCCAAATATGAACCAAATCAGGTAGTCAGTGGTGATTTTTCCATGGTCAAAAGATAGAGGATGCTAAATATCACCAGACATGAAAAAGAATTTGGAATCAGAAGAATGTATTTTCCCTAATAGGTTCCATAGAATAACCAATATTATCAAAGATGCTAATAGATGTTCCCTGAAAAATTAAATTTTGTGGACAAGTAGATTTGGGAAACTCTGAAAGTACACTTTTCCAAATTTAGAGGATGCTGACACACATTACCATATCACAGAGTCTGAGATGCGCTGTAAGAAATCTGTTAACCTTGTTTACCCCAGTATTTGTGCAATCTTTCACAGGCAACACAAGTTCAGAAATCTGCCCTAGCGCTGTGGTTAGAAATGGGACACATGGTCTGAACTCCCTGACTAGTCACCAGTATCTATCCAGATCTGCTGTTGTTCTCGTTGTCTTTGTCATCGTCTTAATTGTCATTGTCATCATTGCAAAATATTATTGGTGATGCTGGTCACACAGAGAATCGCATACATCATTTCTGTATCACTGAAGTTTACCACTTCAGATGGTCAGTTCAAACTTACACGCATCTCCCAAACACCCAGACAGCAGCTAAAGCATGAAGCCAAGACATGGCACATTTTTAGCTTAGGTCCCAGAATGAATATTTAGTTAGGGATAGAGAGACGCCATCATCAAACTGGAAGCCTCAGGATAAAGCCATCCGTTACCTCTCTTCAGGGACAGTAACTGCAACTGTTTAAATAATGGGGAGACTGCTTGGACTGTTGTTTAGGAAGCTTGTCTTGGGCACAAAATGCTGCATTAGGAAAAGGAAATAGTAACAGAAACAAAAATAGCAGCAAGGAGCCCTAAGCAAAATGGGGGATCCCTCATTTCCGGCCTTCGGGAAGGGGAGGCAGAATGAGTTGAGAGGAAGAAAGCAGTATAAAGACAATAAAATAAGCTCAAAACAAACTTGGCCAGCCCAAAGCACGCCCTATTCTTGATCTTTGCAGGGATGTATGATTAAATTATATTTTACATTCATAAACATTTAGCTTCCTTACCAGAAGGAGACAGCTTAGCATGCCTTAATTTTATCCTTGTTGTTTGTGAGAGTAAAACTGTTTGAATCCTGTGGGGGAACAGACGTCAGACATATCCTCCTTACATACTTAGAGGTACACATTAACATTTTTAACAATGAAATCTGCATTGAGAAGTAAAATTTGCAAGAGAAAAAGAGATCTACAGTTTGCATTGCTTTTCCCCCCAATTAACTGATAACATGTAAATTAGATGTTTAAAACTATAAGCTACTTTGAATGGGTGTTTATTTTTCTTCTCTAAAGGGTTATCATTTCCAACGGAGTTTATAATTTGAGAAAGACCCTATTAGATCCAAACTTCAGCAAAATGTGGCTTTCTAAAAATATCCCATCCTATTATGTTTAGAATCATCTTTTCTTCCCTGGGATTTATTTACATATATCCCCGAGCTACTGCTTTTGAACTTGCATGTGTGAAGTCAAATATATATGACCATAGTGAACCCTTGCCACTTTTGAATCTTCTAGATATCACTCCTATCCGTGGGGGACCAAGACTCACCCAACCAAAAGATGAAAACCCTGCATTTTGAATGGACTTCGTTTTCCTAGTGAAGTTCAAGTTCTGGACTTCAGCTCTACCAGACGCCAAGGGTTAGGAGCTGCTGGAAGGGTGTGGAAAAGAAAAGACCAAGATGCCTTGGCCCCTCCAGGGCCTCTCTCTGAAGGTCCTGTGCTAGGTTCTGTGGCCACGGCAGCATGGGAAGGCTCTGCTCCCCAGATGTGGTAGACAACAGAATGACAGGGCTGTCATTGTGCTCCTGGGAGAAAATGCTGCAGAATTCATCTGTGGGGAGAAAACTTACACCTCACAGAACTTTCCTCCAAGTTAAAAAAGAAACAACAACAACAAAAAAAAACAAAAAAAAGTCATATTTTTCAACAGAATGTTTTATATTTAGGATTGCAGAAACTATGTTTAAAGGCATCTAGCCTTCTGTGTATAAAAATAGTTTTAGAAAGAGAAAATTACAGGTCCCAGAGTAATAATATATTGAGCAATTCATTGTATTCCCCAATTTTTTTCTTTATTTTAAAAGAAATTTAAAATAGGTGATTGAATTTTGTTGTTTTTGTTGTTTTAAGGAAAGGATTGGTTCTCTCTTCACCAGTGGGTGCTAGTGGTCTGAAGACAGTAGACAGTATTTGTAACCTTTGCACAGCCTCTGGGAATAACTGTCAAATTGTCAGATGTAAGTTAGACTAATAGAATATATTGCTGTACAGTGTGTGTATATATATACATATATATGGGGGGAGGGAGGAGAGGTTTTGATTAGGCTAATGCTTTGCTGCTAATCAAACTTATAGTGTTTTTAGAGCACTTTGAAGAGTTCATAGAATCTATGAAAGCAATGCAATATTCCTTATTCTAAGTCCCTTCTCACTAAAATTACCTATGTTTTATTGTTTGGGGATTTAAAATGAAAACAAGTTATATAATAAAATGTAAGTCCCTTCTTTATTCATTGAGACATTCCTAAAAAAACAAGAAATCAGAATGCCAGATAGTGTTCCATTCCTATGTAGGGAGACTTTGTGATGAAAATTTTCTAGATTCTTATTAGGCTAACATCTCTTCAACTGGTTTATAACTGGTGTAATGTCCAGAAATGCCCTTATTGCCAAGTCAGACTGCACTTCTGACTGCTTAAAGAACATTTTAATTCAATATGATTAGTAATCTGAGAGCTGAAATTATGCTTTTTATTTACTTCTTACTGAGTTCTTATATCTTTATTTGCATTGATATATTTTTAGTATGATTCAACAGGATTTAGTTCATATATTTACAGTGGTTGAAACGTAATAGCCTTTTGTATAGTATAGAAAATCTCTTAATGTGAACCCGTACTACTTTTACAATTTGTTTGTTCAACACTTAAAGGCTATCCAAATTTCCTTTAACTAATGCCTTTGAAAATCGCCAATGAATCTTTGTCTTTAAGCCAAATTAATGATTACAAATATACTGTAATTTAAAATAACAGATGCAATTGCAGTAATGAAAAATGTCATTTTCAGCTTTCAAACCAATTCCATTTATATGTGAAATTTATATGTAAAATCAAAATGCCATGATCTTGTTGATTTACCCACGTAAAATTTTATTCCTAGCCCAACTGAATTTGCACTATTATTTTTTATATCTTTTCATGTATGGAATGGGCACATTTCCTTGTTTAAAAGGCAGAGGCCTACAAGGGTGCAAATTTTAATTGTGATAGAAGCCAATACCTAGAAATAAACCAAGCTGTTGGGATAAAAGTTTGAACAATAAAGTTCTTTCTCAAATGATAATATATTGTCAACAAAGTTTAGAAAAGAATACTATTCAGAGGTTGCACCTTGGTTAAAGAGAGAGAGAGAGAAATGATTTATTTGAAGGTGTTTTTGAATGCATACAGTTGACCAGAAAGGGAACACAATGTTTCTATCAAACTATCTCTTTTAGACCATAGACTTGGCATTTATTATGCTAGAAGCCAGTATGAATTAACAAAGATAAACAAATGGATGTCAACAGCTTTAGGCCTGTCAACTCTATGCTGACAGATGCATTCTTTTGCCAAAGTCAAGAATGTGTTCTGTTTGATTCCCTTCATAGACTACCAGTCGCTGGATTCACGTTCTTCCAGCTCAAGAGCAGGCCTCTAAGAAAAAGTTGGGCACTGGTAAGGGATCTGTCTCATGCACAGAGTCTCATCCCAATAGCGATGCTGCCCTTTCAAAAGCCCTCACTTTCTGATTTCCCGATAAGAAGCCCCTATCCTCACACGAGAACAAGAATGATCATCTTGTTTTCACTCTTCAAACTGCCCTCTAGTGCAAAGAAGTTGTTACTTGAGTGTAATAGGCCTCATAATCTTTGCTTGATTGCCTTTAAATTTTTTCTCTTTCTCTTGTATAATTGTGAGTTATTTGTTGTGCAATGAAATCCCTGTGAATTCGTCTCATTCTCAGTCACTGAATATTGGTATGGGACAGAATATGAATCAGACTTTTCAGATCACTTTGGATACACAAATGCTTCAGTTAATGATGTTTTGATCTACCAACTCTGTCTGAATATGTGTACTTGAAACCTTAATTTGCTTTTTAAAAGCAAAATGTTCCATTTGCAGGGAAGTGAATGCCGCAGGCATGTGTGCTTGCCGGTTGTTAACCTTGTATTCTTCCAGATGTGTGATAATTCCCTGGAGGTCTCCAGGGAATAGTAACATTGATGCCAGACCCAACGCTCTAGCGTTGCTGGAGAAACGCTGCTTGAGTTTAGTGTGGACACTTGTATGGCACTGGGTGGTGTGCACGCTCTGGGCATTCGAAAGCAGAACCTAGTTAAGAAACACTGTTATGCAGTCTACCCAAATGGTGGAAGTGATCAGGAGGTAAGGTCTTCTTAGAGGTACCATCTATGACTTAGTAAATACTACGAATTTTGATGATCAACAACAGATACAAGACCGGTTGATTGCATGCAGCTCCAACAATATCATCAGTTACTCGCCACTCATATTTAAGATGTGGGAAGGCAAGAACGTTGCTTAGTCAGTTGTATCAGTATTAAGATGCATCGTATCCGCATCCCTCTATTTGATTGGCTGAATTGCAGACTATTTTTATTACTGTCTCTTTTTTCTTTTGTTGGACCGGTGAGGAACCGCGTACAGCAAATATGCTGGATTCCTGTAGAAATGGCTTCAGCTTCTATTTGAAGGCAAGAAAAACTCCTTTGTAAGCTACTTTTATTGCTTGCCTTTTACTTTTTCTATGGTGCGTATTCATGAACACAGAAACCTGCTGGACAGGCGATGGAGACGAACCAGGCTGCAGCTCCTCGGCAAGCGGGAGATGCAACTATGAAGGGCTTGTGAGCAAGGGAAGCTCAGTGCTTCCCTATAGTGACCTTGACTCTTGGGGTGAAATTCCACCTAAACATGAAATTCTTCATGTTCAACAACTAAATGTGATAATAAGTATATTTTATGTACCTTTAGATCTTCCAGATTGTGTCCTTTGATGGAAATGGACAGAATTTCGGATAGATTATCTTTTCCACTGCAATGTGCTGCTAACAGTATGGTTACCCTTGGTTGCCATTTTTCATGTTGATAGGAAGACACAAATGTCTCAGGGAAACAACTTTGTGATAAAGAAAGAAATTCTTATGTGTGTCATCTCAGTTAAATTGCATATTGTAAATAGAACTGTTATGGTTGATTACATTCCTGCTGTGATGTTACTTTGAGATTTGCAAGAAGGATAGGAAGGATTTTATGATTCTGACAGAGTGACTGATGGATATTGCAAATTTACATGTCTTCTGGGTCCATAAACAACAGTTATTTTAAAAATGAAGATCATGCACCCTAGAAGCATAGCAGCATTCTTGGTCTATGAACTAGGTTAGATTTTTTTTTTTTAATACATACATGCAGTAATGAACCAGTTTTTAACATCTTTAAAAGTTTATTGATTTGATCATAAAAGTGAACTCTATTCTCAACAGAAGACTGAATATTATTCCTCAAACTGTAGCAAGCTGCCTTTTTTCCTCCCCTCATTTTGTGCCATGAAGCTTTGCACTGTACCCAGGACCTGTACTTAGAGGTAACAGAAGTGCATTCATTATAGGAAATACAGGACTGTGTGAAGGCTGTCATTTGGAAGTAGCTTACCTTTGTTGCCTCTGAACAAAGATAGAAATTTTGTTGTTTATAGAAAACCGGTGTCACTTTGACAGGTAATCAGCAAGTGTGAGTAGATGCTTGGAATTGATGTGATGAGCTCACAAGTGAAAAATTAGCTGAAGGTTTTGCAAACGTGTGATGAGCTGGTCCCATAAAACCAGCAGAGAGGTTTTGAACTAGCCTAACAAGCCCAGAGGAACAACAGCTGAAGGCCTCAGCACCTGCAAGTCAGACTGCAGAGGCCACTTGTAAAATAATATCCTTAACTCATGATTTAGTTTTACATTTCAAGCACCATTTGAGTCAGAATTCTGGAAAGGAATATAATGCTTACGGATGGCTATTAAATTTTAGTTTTCCTTGCCCTTCCTACAAGTATGTTTGCCTCATACTTCAGTGAGTTCAGAAGGAAATGGAGCCTGCTTAGGGGCCAAGAAGGAATGCGTGACGTATTTGTGTGAACCCCGCATGACACTGAGGGAGGTGAATGTTAGAGATAAAAGATGACTCTTTCAAGGAGGTAGGACAGTGTGCAAACAAAAACTGAGAAGTCACAGGGCAAGCAGGAGGCGAGTGGTGTCCCAGAGCCTGGCACCTCCCAGCAGGCCAGTCCCAGGGTGGTCGGTGATTGGCAAGGGGCTTGGCAGTTCCCGATGCTTGAATGATTCCTGCCCCCGAGTTCTCCTGGAAGCAGCCGGTTGGGTCTCTCCCCGACATGCAGTTACTGAGGGACCGGTCTCTCACCAATGAGTTGAACACCCAGAAGAGTAGCAGATGGGCCCTGAAGGCGTCCTAGTAATGTGTTGGTCCAGTTGTTAGGACCGGGTCCCTGTGAAGCATTCCAAAGACTTTAGACTCCTCTCCAGGACACGGTTGTGTCTGCCATTCAGTCAACGTGTTTCTACTGCTGACAATATGTTTGCTTCCCCATCTTCTATCCCTGGCCTCGGGCCTGTTTTCCTAACAAAACAAATTTCGCAAGAGATATATGTGGGCTTTAAATAGATAAGTGCGGGTAGATCTGAATACATTTACACTTGGCTAGGTTCGAAAAGCAGCATTTCCCCATATTTCAGTTGTTTGTGAGTAAACCAATTGATAATCAGGCTATGGAAAGATGCCATCATTTTGCTCTTCCAAAATGGGAAACAAAAATCACTTCAAAGGAAAATCTTTCGAGTGCATTTTGCGTACTGACATTTAGTGGATCAAAACTGAATTAGGATGTTTTCTATATTCTGTTGTTGCCAGTGGTAAGTTTGGGAAGATCAAAAAGAACAGAGAGATGTCCTCTGGGGTGGGGGGGAGTACAGTCCCCCATCTTATGTGGCCCAGAGCTTCCGTGTTCTGAACAGCCACAGCCCCACTGTGCCCACAGAATGGGAAACTACCTTCAATTTGCTTTTTCTCTCTTAACTTGCAGGAGCATACCCTTTTCTGTTCTAGTCCCATCTGCAGGCCTCTCTCCTGTCTGGCACACGCCCCAGCTGCCCGTTCCTCCAAGAGGAGGAAGTGCACAGCTACTTGGCTTCCTGTCGGGGACCCTGTGTCATTAGAGGGAATGTGTGGAGTTCAGGGACGGTGCGCAGTATGGAAGGCAGAGGGATGATGGGCTTCTTCCTCTGCTCGAGATTCTGACCTCCCAGACCTCTAAAACATTGTTGCTGTGAGCACACTGAGGCTTCAAGGGGACAAATTCTGAGGCCCCGGAAGAGAAGAAAAAGGCAATGCCTCTATGAAAGATTTATATAAAAGATCCAAGTGGCCTTTATTTTTGCTATTGCTTAAATATGCTCTGTAAATTGCTAAAGAAAATTAAACATGTATTTTCAATCTTATTGGAAAAGAATCTCTCTTTTGTCAAGAGTTTATAGCAAATGGTTGTCGCTTTTCTCTGACCAGCTCTCTCAATCTCTCCTTTATGCTTATGAGTCTTTTGATTAAAAAAAATCTCCCAAGAGGTGATCATATATGTTTATGTTCAAATATGTCCCACAGCTTTAATTGGTGGCAAGTCTCTACTGCCATCAATGTTGCATAACATGTATTTCAAAACTTAGTGACTTAAGAGGACAAGCACTTATTATTTCTCATGAGTCTGTAGGTCAGCTGCGTATTCTCTTGATCTGAGCTGGGCTCCTTCATGTGCCTCTGGTCAGTTGGCAGGTTGCCTGGTTCTGGATGGTCTATATGGACCCAGATGAGACAGGTCAGTTTCCCCCCACGTGTCTCTTACACCCTTCTGGCAACCTAGCCCCAGGTGTCTTTTGTGGTGGCAGCAAGGGCCAGTGCAGAAATCCAGGACTCCCCTATCAAGCTTCTACTTGCATCAGGTTTTCCCAATTCCCATTGGCCAAACAAAGCAGATGCCATAGTTAAATTTTGCATGAACATGAAAAGGTAGATCAGGTCTTTATCCCTGTGTAACAAATTGCTATAAACTTAGCAGTTAGAAACGACACAAATTCTTTGTCTCGAAACTTCTGTAGGTCAGAAGTTTGAGCATGTTTTAACAGGGTCCTCTCATAGGCCGGAATCAAAGGATGGGAGGGGGGCTGGGGTCTCATCCGAGGCTTGAGATCCTCTTCCAAGATCATGTGATCTTCAGTTCCGTGTTTGTAGAGCTGCAGTCCTCAGCAACTAGATGCCACCTATAATCCCTTGCCATATGGCCTCGCCCACATCAAGGCACATCAAGTTCACATCAAGGCAGCTTGCTTCTTTAAGACCCACAGGAGAGTTGATCTCTTTCCCTCCTCTTCGTCGAGGAAGAGAGTTTTATAACAACCAAATCAGGTGAGTGACATCCTGTCACCTTCATTACATTCTAGTTGTTATAAACAAGTCACAGATGCAGCCTGTACTCAAAAGGAGGGCCTCATACAAGGAAATGGGTCACTGAGGTCGCCTCAGGGTATGTCTGCCACAGAATGTAATATTAAAGAGCATAGGAATCAGGAGATCTTAGAAACTGGGGCACAAAATATGAAATACCACAGTATCAACATACCTGGAGAAGGAAGGATTGTGTGAAGCAGTCTCATGAAAATGACCTCAGACCACAGGACCTGAATTCTAGAGCATTTCCAGTCCCCATCCCAGGACTGTTCGATGTCTCCAGCAGGCTGTTTGAAAACCAAGTCTAACCCAACCAACAGACCCACAGGCCTCAGTCACTGGCATGAGAAGCGGGAATGGAAATTGTTTTTCTAGAAGCCAGAGAAGCTTTCGGGAGAACCACATCCTTCAAACTCCATGCAGGGTAATCTGCTTTTTTGGTTTTATTTCTTTATCAAATGGGAACAAATTGATTATTCTCAGTGTTCTGTCTGTATGGCAGAGAACAGGAATTAAATAGGAAATTATAGAGTATAGCTTGATAAAGCTACAAACTACAATTTAAAAAAATACATCAAAAGAAAAAAATGTATCATAAGCCATGAGTAAAGGAAAATGGCATCCAAATATAAAGATTCTGTCCCTCAAGATTGAGCACATAATTTCATATTCATTTTGCTCTTTACAAGAGCTTTATATGAAGTTGTCCCTGTTATGCAGATTCAATTTGCTGCCATACTATATGAAAACTAAAATGGCATGAATTAATTTTGCTCGTGTACTGGTTTTATCTCTGGAGCCATGCAATGTTCCCACAGATGTTTTAACCATCTTTGGTACATGCAAAAAGATTGTTTCTATAACCCAGGAAAGCAGTTGTAATTTTCATAATAAGGATCTAGGTACACGTATTGTGAATTGTTCAAGGATCAAGAAACAAACCACTTAAAGTCTAAAATTCCCTAAATATATTTGCACACGAAGCAAGAGGTAAACACGATTAAGGGTCTGGGCCTTTGGCTCATGCAGACTTGGGTCTGAATGCTAGCTCCAGAATTTTCTGTTTGGATGACTGCAGAGCAACCTCTCTAGGGCTTAGCTTCCTCATCTGTAGAAGGTAGACATTAGTGGATTTCACTTTCTAAGCTTATTGAACCCAGGCTTGATGTAAGAATTAAATATCTGGGTAGAGGTGAGGCACTCGGGCAGAATCAGCCTGCATGCGCCCAGCTCCGCAGCTCCTGCGCTGTTTCCGTAGCCGTAGCCTCTTGCACGTTTTCTCTCCCTACAGCCTGCATCTGGGTCTCTCTGGTGAGAACTGTGCTTGGGTTGGAGAAACCGGTTTTGTCTGCTGGCACTGGGTACACCTGAAAACTTCACTCTCCAGAGGGAGCCCTTAACCCCTTACAGAGATGTTCAGGGGAAGGAACCAACCCTCCGGCACCTTCGCCCCTGACTGGGACAGCCCTGAGGTACGCCCATCACTGTTTCCAAGTTCCCTTGGAGACTGAGGGTTCCACCCTCCGTGCATCCTCGCCTGGCTTCCTTCTGACCCCTGCCCTACCCCCACTCATCAGTCGTTCTTCTGACAGCACTCCCAGGTGAATCCGTCCCTTACCTCGGGGTCTGCTTCCAGGGAAGACCATGCAAGGCACTGGCAAAATATAAATGGCCAAATGAAAATTCACTTAAGATTTCTGGGATAAGCGTAAGCGACATGGGTTGATAATCTCTTAACCGTACATGTGCCAAAGATAAGTCACCGTGGTCTTGGTATAGAGTCCCCGTTAAGCAGGAATGACGGCATAGTGACCGTCACTCCCCTGGCCTCCTAAAATGGCTTGGGGGCGTTCTTTTCTGTCCCTAGTGAGTCAGCTGCTCCCTCTGCCCTTGCCCCTGTGCTTGTATTGTTATACTTTAGATCAAATGAGATCAGAATTTCAAGAAAAGAAGTCCCAGGAAGTCGAGAGAGAACCGTTAGATGGGGGGGAAGTGGTCTTCCTGCACCTCTATTCACCCCACACAGACTTAACTAAGCTAAGGGAAAAATTCCCTGCCGTCTAGAAGGAAAGGCTAGCTGGCTCTCATTTGGTCTCAAAGAGAGATCGAATGTTTTTCTCATTTGTCCTTCACCAGTTTTCCTTTGAGAATTTTTTTTTTTTTCCAAATAACCTCAACCCAAGTTAAGAGCATCTTGGTGTCTGCTAATTTATTTTTAAAATGCATTTGAGTTCTGTTTATTAATCCCATTGTGAACCTTTTAGATGATCATATCTTTTGCCTTTCCAAAAAATGAGTTCTTAGGACAAACATGAACCCTTCAGCGTGAATTACATAACAAGTGACTATTCCATTGAAATGCTTATCAGCATCTCTGTTTGGTTACACTATTTTCATTGGAAAAATATTGTTAAGACAATCTCCAAAGTTGCCAGGTGCTGCTTTGTTTCTCTTGTCTTTTGCCTGGCCAGGTCCTACCAGCAGTCTCCTTTGCCATTTGTTAACAGGTGCTCCTGTTTGGAAAGGGTATTCCAAAGTCAGCAGTGCAGAAAGGCAGAAAGTGGTAGTGAACTACTTGGTCCTTCACAGTCTGCTTGCCTAGAGAATGCCAGATACGGGGAAGAAAAGCACTCACTTCTGGCCATAGTCTTCATTCCTGAAGGATTCAGTAGAACTGCCACCAGAAACACTTTCCTGGCCCCTTTTCCTCCTACACCGGTCCTTCCCCCTCCTGCCTTTGCTCCTGTGTGCATGTGCACAGGTGGTGCATTCACCCCTCCACTCTTTCAAGAAGGTGGACGGAATCTTCCAGTTGTTTTCCTATTGATTAGCATTTTCCTTGGTCAGTGAGAAAGCATGATGCTTTATGTTGGTCACATTTCCAGTCATCTCCTCAACTCTTTCATTACTTTTCCCTTTTTTCTTATTCTAGATTTGGAGTGTGTTGGTTTATATGCTAACCCTGTTTAACTCTGTGTCTAATAGGAAAATATCTTGTTCTACGTAACAACATGACTTCAAGTGACAATACTATTTATATTATTTAATCTTAAGGTTTGTCTTTTTCACTTTCTCCTAAAATTTGAAATAGTTTTAATGTACCTCTTATACAGTAAGGGATATGAGATATGGAAACAATATTTGTTTTCCTACTTTGTCCCCATAGACTCCGTAACAGCCTCAGGAATGTTTATAACCCCACAAATTTTTGTTTTCGATTTTTCCTCAGAAACAATAGAGGTGAATTGCTAGCTTTGAAATGAAATTCTGACCTCATCTTTAACTAGCATTTCTATTTTCAAAAGTTTCACTGAGTAACATGGATTAAAAACACACATACACACACAAACAAATAAGAAGTTGACCCAAACTATTTGAATCAGAAAGTCTTTGGTCCACTTTGCAGTAATCAGATTAATTTAAAGAAGTGCTAGATTTACCTCGAGCAGTAAGTTTATGAGCCTAATTTCTAAAGTTCTCACCTCAAAATTCACAGTCTCTACTTTGTCCTGGTGAGGGAGAGGTGTGTTGAGTGGTTACTGCATGCGGACCATGTGCAAAGCACTTTCTAGATGTCTAGTTGTCATAACAGGCACTGTGCAAGAGGTCGTAACTAATAGTATTGTAGAAATGAAACAAGCAAAACCAGGTTCAGGGACATTAAGAAGCCAATAGCTAGTGGTAAAAAACAAAACAAAACAAGAAAACCCGGAACCCCATAGGAAAACCAAGATTCTGCACGGCTCTAATACCTAGCTGTTTTCAGTCTCCTTAAGCAAAACCCTTAGTTTATATCAAGATAAGATTACTCAATTTATGGGACTTTAAAAAATTATCTTTATGCCTTATTTAATGGTATCATTTTGCCTCTTAGGTCCTAGCATCTGCTTTGTATGTTTCACCGAGGAATGCTTTATAATAGTTACAGGGCAACAATGCCATTCACTCTTTCCAAAGGCACAAATGCAGACCACTCCAGCATTTCAATAATTGTTTACTGCTGGAGCATGAACCATGCCGGAATATTCGCAATCCAACCCAAATTTTAATGTTCTCAGTAGGATCCAACTTTCTATAAAGTGCTTTGATGACCCTGCTCGTGTAACCTCTTGATATGTTGTAAGTTTGCAGGTAATACTTAGTAATTAAATGGCTCAAAAATAAATCCGGCATTTAGTCTATAAAAGTCAATGGACAAAACAACAACAACAACAAAAATCCACACACAACAGACCGGAGGTTTGCCTTTCAAAGATAAAGTGAGATATTCTGGCTGTGTGACCCAAGGTGAATGACTTAACAACTGTGAACCTCTGTCACACAGCCAGAATATCTCCTATAGACCACAGACATTATTACCTCAGACAGGAATTATGCAGAGCTCTGGTTCCTCGGATATTGAGCTGGGGACATATTTTTTTAAAGTAAAATTTAATGGTAAGTTTCCTACAAGCATCACCTTAAACAACTTTGCCTATCCTCCTAAATCCATACACATAACAAGTTAAATTTCATCTCTTCTTTCTAGAATGGGCTCTCTTGGGGCACTTGGGTGGCCCAGTCGGTTATGCATCTGCCTTCAGCTTGAGTCGTGGTCCTGGGGTCCTGGGATTGAATTCCATGTTGGGCTCCCTGCTCAACAGGTAGTTTGTTTCTCCCTCTCCTCTGCTTCTCCCCCTGCTCCTGCTTTCTCTCTAAAAGGAGGGAAGAAAGGAAGGAAGGAAAGAAGGGAGGAAGAAAGGAAGGAAGGAAGGAAGGATAGAATGGGCTCTCTTTCCACCTTTAATAGCAAGCGGATTAAATTCGAGTTCCCGTTCAGCTGGTGTACCATTTCAGTTTAATCTGCCATAAACCTGAGCTCACCTGAGGTCATGAATGGAAAATGTCCACATCCCATGACCACCATTCAGCAGGCTTTAGAAGACAACCAAAGACTTTCATCAACTTTTTGAGGAGGCAATGTCTGACCTCAAAGTTTCAATGTCTTAGCTGTTATAACCATTGTAGATTTAACTGGCATCCGAGGACTTGGAACTACACCCTTTGAACAGCTGACGGTCCCTCAGCCTAGCCACTGAATCGCAGACTTTTATTACAGGACAAGCCTAGAGAAAAGCGTCCAAGGGCTCTGCTTCCCAATTTATAAAACTTGTTCAATGTCACATCACTTCAAACTCATGGAAGAAGACAGTGGGGAGAGCCCTCAGGCTGAATTTGGAAGTATGTATTGAAAAAGTCATACTTGAATTACAAATGGCTTGGGCTGGACTTGCTCCATTAATGCTTGCTAGCTTGGCGCTGTGTCTGGTGACAGTGTGACGCTTCTGATTTGGATGATAATGGCCAAAAACTGGAGGATTTTAAGAATACCACTGTTATCTAAATATTAGGACAGTGTCTCTCTAAGATACTTCTTTTAGGTTAGAACACTGTTTTCTGATTCACATGTCCCTTCCTCCAGAAAAAAAGAAATACAAAACTTATTCAGAAAGAAAAAAGTAAAACACTTATAATCCTGCCATTCAGATCTTTTTTTTTTTTTAAGATTTTATTTATTTATTTGTCAGAGAGAGAGAGTGAGAGCGAGCACAGGCAGACAGAGTGGCAGGCAGAGGCAGAGGCAGAGGGAGAAGCAGGCTCCCTGCTGAACAAGGAGCCCGATGTGGGACTCGATCCCAGGACGCCGGGATCATGACCTGAGCCGAAGGCAGCTGCTTAACCAACTGAGCCACCCAGGCGTCCCTCAGATCTTTTTTTAAAGGCTTATATATTTTGTTGTTATTCTTTAAAGATACTGTACATTTTCTAATTCCATCTTTTTTTCACTTATCAATGTAAGTGCGCACATTTTCATGTCGAGAAAATCCTCCTTTACACCGGGCTTCAGCAGGCTGTCGCCTGACAGCCAGATCCTGCCCACTGCCTGAGTTTGTAAGTAAAATTTAATGGAAACACAGCCATGCTCATTCATTTATGCATTGTCTCTGGCTGCTTGTGAGCTACGGTGACAGAGTTGAGTATTTGCAACAAGAACAAGCTGGCCCACGAAGCCTAAAATATTTACTATTGTCCCTTTACAGGAAGACTTGCCTGACTCCTGATCTACACTATCACTTTTTAATATTTGAGCAATATTTCATTGCATCATCATATCATTATTTATTTAACTAGTTTCTATTGAGGCACATGTAAATTGTTACCTATTTTTTTTATTAACACATAATGTATTATTTGCCCCAGGGGCACAGGTCTGTGAATCATCAGTCTTACACAATTCACAGCACTCGCCATAGCAGATACCCTCTCCAGTGCACATCACCTAGCCACCTCAGCTCTCCCCTGCTCTAGCAGTGTTTCCTCTTTTAAACATTTAGATTGGTTCTCATTATACTTAACACTGGGCTGAATATGCTCATATTTGCCTTTTTATTTTTTTTTTATTTCATTAGGAAACTTGCTGAGGACTGGAATTTACTAAGTTAAAGGATTTTGTAATCTTTCCCTTTTAAGGGATTTTGGTAACCATTATCCTATTTTTTCCATTTCTAGATAGGGGAGTTTTTCTTAATATGGTAATGGCTGAAATGGAGATGTTGCTTTCCACAGTTTCTCTTGCTTATTATGTACAAAGCTATTCTCAGAAACCAAAAGAATCAGAAAACCACATAGGCCACCTCGTGGGGCTTTGTAGTGGGACAGACCCCATTACTGAACTCTAAAGTCACAGCCCTAGGAATTGCTGGACACAGGGAGTGAGGGATAATCCCTCCCTTTTCCATGCCATTGGCTTTGTCCTCCAGCCTGACTGAGACAGCAGTCATCATATAAATGACCAGCTTGTGGAGGAAGCCTAGAGAAAATGAGGCGGTTTGCTTAGGTGTTTTGTGTCATCTCTTGAAGGGCGAACATCGAGAGATGCCTCTTCTGGGGTGATGGGGCTGTCATGGTTGGTGTCTGGTCTGTCATCCTATCTCTGTTTCAGGTCCACTTTAGCCAGGGCTTGAAGTGGTGTCTATGCTTCTGCCTAGATTGGGTCCAAGCTTCCTCAGAAGCTCCACTTGTAACTGGATGAATGCTGGGCATCTCATGGATAGTGTCTGCCATCTTTCCTCAGGATGCAAGGAGAGGGTTAAGTCGAGAGCAGAAAATGACAGGGAGCATTTCCCTTGTCTCTTCATTTGCCAGTCTCTTCTTATGGCTCTAAAATCACATGTTCACACACACTTACACACAGCTGCACACACACACACACACACACACACACACATTTGATATTAATTAATTGTGGAAGAGTCCACTCAAAAAATTGACTTGATTTTGTATGTGCTCTGTGTGATTTTGTATGTGATTTTTTGCTCGTGTGGGACAACCTGGAATGGCAGTTATTCCTGGGACAAGTAGCTCCTATACTTTTTCTTTTCTGAGCTGACAGACATAAACAGCTAACTCTCAGCCATCCGGTGGCTATCAGTACAGCTAGTCATACAATGAAATTCTATGCAGCTATGATAATGACCCAACTACTGATACATGCAACACAGATAGATCTCAACAGCATTATGCTAAGTGAAAGAAGCCAGACAGAGAAGAGTATATACTATAATGATTCCATTTACATGAAACTCTAGAAAAGGCAATACTATAGTGATGGAAAATAGATCAGTGGTTACCAGGGGTTTGGGGTGGGCTTCCATTAACTGCAAAGAGACACAGGGCAACTCTCTGATGTGATGAACATCTATGTTTTGATTGTGATGGTGGTAACATAATTGCACAGTTTGTCAAAACTTACTGGACTGTGTTCTTTAAGTAGGTACGTTTTATTACATGTAAGTAATACTTTAGTAAAGTTGATTATTAAAAAAAAGATATGTAAGTGATAAAGAAAGAAGTGGGAAAGAAAGAATCTGGACTCATGAGTGTCTGGTTTGAATAGGTGAGTGGTGGTGCCATTGACCATGAGGAGACACTAAGAGAGAGGAACAAGCATAAGAAGTGGTTGGGAGAATGAGCATGCCAAGCAGAGACACATCCATGGAGGAAGTCCAAGTTTTGGACTGGATTCTGAGACTTTGGAATTCTCAGTGCATTGATGGGTGTAGACACCGCATATGCACGAATTTATTCAATGACAGTGAAGTGAGAGAAAAAAGACAAGACCCAGGGATCATCCAAAGGCCATGCTGAATCCTTGAGAGTAAATGTTAGCCCACTGTTACTCAAACTATGGTCCATGGACCGGCAGCAATGGTGTCATCTGAATGTATTAGAAATGCAGAGTTTCATGCCATAATCCAGACCTATGGAATCGTAATCTGCATTTTAATAAGATCTCCACGTAATTCTTATCCACATTAAAGTCTGAAGAGTGTAGTTTCAGATCAATCTCAGCCCTGCTCCTTACTTCCTTGAATTTCCTTCCACAACCCAGTTGAGAGAATAAAGAAACATGGGCTGCTGAAGCCAAGGATTACATCATCAGATTAAAATTGTTTTTCATTCTTAGTTAAAAAAAAACAACTCTTGTCTGCTAAGGGAGCTAAGAAATGTTAATTCAAATGTTCTCTGTTTATTCAGCAGGCTGTGGTTGCTTCTGGGAAGCTGTCAAGGTTTATTTAGACTAGAGAGAAACTTTTTTTCTATTTTCTTTTCTTTCTTTTTTTTTTTTTTAAGCAAATACAGACAGAGACAAGTCCTACCTATTTCATTAGGAATTGCTTGAGAAATCATTTATTTATTTATTTATTTATTTTGCTTTTATAAAAAAGGGCTTTGCTTGCCCAAAGGACATAAATGCTTCTCCTTGAATTCTTGCAGACAGACTGTCTGTTAGGAATGTTGAGCTATGAGGAATTTGGGATGAAGTACAGCACTGTCCCCATGTTGAGCCTACAGTTACTCAGTTACTTCTACAAATATAGTTCTTTTTTTTTTTTTAAGTTTTTATTTATTTATTTGACAGACAGAGATGGCAAGTAGGCAGAGAGGCAGGCAGAGAAAGAGGAAGGGAAGCAGGCTCCCTGCCGAGCAGAGAGCCTGATGCGGGGCTCCATCCCAGGACCCTGGGATCATGACCTGAGCTGAAGGCAGAGGCTTTAACCCACTGAGCCACCCAGGTGCACCCTACAAATATAGTTTCTTGTCCGAGTCCACTTCCCAGGAGAGATGGTGGGTGAGCAGAAAGAAAGCTGTCCCGGCTACTCCAGGTCTGAGGCTCACTGCTGTGGGCTCCTGAGACTGGAGCTTGTCCAGGGCATCGGGTCTGCTTGCTTGCTCATTGAGCTGTTATTGTTTGTAGGTGACATCCCACTGAAGATGGATTTGAGCTGGATTTCAAAGAGAAGTAGGACCTAGAGAAGTAGAGAAGGTGGGCAAGAACATCCTGAACTGAGAAAACAGAATCAGAAAAAAAAAAAAAGTTTCTAGTAACTGCCTCCTTTTTGTGTGACATTTGGTAAATCGCTTAACTTTTCTAAGCCTCATGTCCTCGTTTGTGAAACACAAGTTGTGTTCTGTGTGGCCTCTAAGATTCTTTCTAGATGGAAAGATCCATGATGGACGTCTGACAAGGGTGTGAGCTGGCAGAAAGAAAGCACAGCTGGTTTATTAGATTAGCTATCCTTATTTTTAAAAAGCATCTTAAGGGAATGGCAAATAAGGTCGCTCTGTTTTGACAGGTTGGCCCAAGTCTAGGACCAGGACCTGGGCGGCCACGGTGAGAGGACATCTGAGTGGGAGGGGCCTCGTAGGAATCACGGAGCCTGACTGCACAGTGGGTTTGTTTTCAGTTTGCCTCAGGGAAAGTCACAATCACACGCATTGTCTCATTCTTTAGAAAGGCAGTAGGAACAGCAGTCCAGTGTGTGGGTGCTGGATCCAGTCTACTTGGGTTCAAATCTCAACTCTGTCACTGAAGCAAGCCACTTAACCTGTGCCTCAGTTTCCAAGTCTGTAAGATAAGAACAACAATGTCTTACTCAGAGTGGTATTTTAAGTTTTAATTCTTTTAATGTTTATAAGATGTTCAAAGCAGTTCCTTGTGCATGCTAAAACAATAAATGTTAGCTATTCTTCTTACCACTATCTCCCTGTGACCAGTGGATGCTGGTCTGAAATCTGCGCCTCCATGCTTTTTCTTTTTGCTTTGATTGCTGAGGGGTGACAACAAATGCTATTCATTCCCTCACAAATACAAACTGAAGGTCTACTCTGAGCCCAGAGTGCTGGAGGCTCTCTGGGAAGGAGGAAGGGAGGAGAAATCATTTTTTTCTCCCAAGTTGGTAGGAGAGGAAAAGCTCAGGGATGTCAGTTCTTCAAGGACCAGAACTTGACTATTTTCCTTTGAAATCCAAGCCCTGGTATGGGGTCAGACACAACCCAGAGGTGATCTGAAAATGTATGTGGAACTAGATCAGGGGGAGACAGGGAGAGAAGGAGGGGGGTGGGGAGAACATCACAACATACCCTTATCACTACCCCCTCCATCTCTCTCCACCAGATCTTTCTGGCTGGTTCTTGCTGGCTACAGAATAAATCCCAAGTCCTCCACACACTGAATTTCCCAGCTGGTTTCCACTGATCCTAGCCCGTCTTAAGCTATTTTCTTGAGCACAGTAACGGGCTTGTCTCTCATGCTTTGCTGCTGCTGTTCCATCTCCCCGATGGGGGAATCCCCCTCCCTCTGGAGCCACTCATCCCTTCAAGTTTCAACTCAAATGCCATGTCTCGCCACCAATGCTGCCATCAGCCCACTCCTGGCCCCACAACACCTTTTTTGTGTGTGTGTGCGTGCCAACCCGACTTCCAATATCCCGCTGTAGTGACTGCCTGAAAGCTCTCCCTGGTCACAACTGGCCTGTGGCCAGACCAGCCACCAATGCAGGGGAACTAACTCAGTGCTCCTGTCCCCATCCCCGGACTCACCTATAACCAGCAGGACTGCTGGTGGGGCAGAAGAACTCCAGGTGCAGAATTCCTGGAGCTCCCGGATTCTCCTGCAGCACCGATCTTGACAAAATGCCCCTTGTTGCTTCCCCTCTCCTCACTCTCGTCCCACTTCTCCACCAGTGGTTCCTGCGATCACCTCCAAAATTACTTACCTTCATATCTTCATCTGAGGTTCTGCCTTCCCTCCTTTCTGGCTTTCTGAGAACTCCCCAGGAGAACAATGCTTGCCTACGTATTTTCCTGTCATATTTGTACATACCTTGGGTACAGCATTTATAACAATGTAGTGCAATTATTTGTTTATGTGTTAGGCTGTGTAGGAAGCATGTGGCCCCCTTGCTCAGTACGCACCTGCCACATAGCAGGTCCCCAATATTTATTGAGCTCAACTATTTTGGGTTGACTTGCCTGTCTTAGCTTCTAGCTCTGTCCTGGCATTGTGGATGCACCAGCACTTTCCTTCCTGCCCCCATCTGCACCAGCACTTTCTCTGAGAGCTAGCAGTGTTAGGCTAAAATTCCCTGGACTTCAACTGCATAACAAGAAGCAGTTACAGAAGAATCACAGGGAGGGCCAAGGGTTAAGCAAATTTGTAATTATAAAAAGTTCAGCCTGATAGCACTTGGGAGCTGTGCATGTTTGTGTGATGATTACTAATCAGAAAGGTTAGGCTCATGAGGATGGGTCCCTGACCCAGGGAGGAAGGAAACTTGCTAACAGGAATAGGTGTAAGCTCCTAGTCGGGCTGGGTGTCTAGGTTCTCCTAGGCATGGAGTCAGGAAGAGCATCACCCCCACCCCTACCACACGAATGCAGGCACACAGAATGCAAGGTGCTGGCTTTTCTGGAACCTGCCACGAGGCAACCAATTTACCTAAAATCTGAGGTGAGACAGGCACCTGCAAGAATTCATCTGGAACCACTGACAAAATAGTGGACAGCAAACCTGGGCTGGTAGAATAGTATGAAGCCCTTGGGGGCTGCACACCCAGAGTTAGGAGTCAGTTGGATGGTTAGATATTGAGGGTCCCCCACAAGACAGCTAAAATCCACACAGCACGGCCATCCTGCATTGCAGCTTAGACAGGACTGTACTGACATTCTGCTTTACAGCCATTGCAGAAATGACTTCTGCAACACGTCCTAAAATAAGACAATTATCCACAAAGCATTTGTCAATATCAATGGCAAAAGGCAGTTAAGACCTAAGCCCAGAGAAGTCAGCAAAACAAACAAACAAACAAAAAAACCCCCACTATTAGCATGTGGACATTAACTTCATGGACAGATATGTGACCAAAGCCTTGATTGGCATGACTCACCCTGATTGCTTAAGATAGTTCTGCAAAAGAGCTCATAAAACTATTTCAACTTAGAAACTCCAGGGGCAACCCTCCCGGGCCCCTCTCTCTCTCCAGGAGCTTTGTACTCTTGCTCAATAAACTTTGCTTTGCTGCCCACCACTCTTTGTCTGGTCTACCTCTTCATTCTTCCAAGCAGCATGACCAAGAACCTTGGTTACTAAGGGGACAAAAATCCTGGAACAACAGGGAGCTCTTGCAGGCTTTGTCTAAACCTATTAGGTGCTCGCAGGGAAGACCAAGAAGGTTCCCAAAAAAACCCCTGTCTGGTGCATACCTAGGGGAGACTAAAAGCAGTTGCTGTAGGACAGGCATAGGACTTGTGTTAAGACCCTGTGCCCTTTTTATTTGTCCTATGGAATAAAATCCTCAGTCTGGAGGGAGAGCAACAAAAATCCTTGCAGTGGGACTGGCAAAAGCCCTTGTAGCTGGGGAAAGGGAACAGAAAACAAACCAAAATAAAATACCTTAAGCCTGGTGGGTGGGGGGGAGGGTGCAGGGGGAGGGCTATGACATGAGTCAGGAGCCTGTTTGTAATGCCCAAGAGTAACAAAATGTTCAAAAAAGGATGCGGATATGCTAAAACGTCACAAGAGTCAAACTGAACTCCCAATATCCAAAGCTGAAACAATTTGAACAAGAAAATAATTAGCAAGGGTAGATAATTAACTGAAGATCCATGAGCCCATAGTAACATAATAATATTGAATGAATAAATATGGGGGGGGGGGAGGCAGCTCTCCCCTTTACAGAATAATTCTAAGGAAGAGATGTAGAAATAATGAAGAAAATAGATAATCATCATTAGAACATCTTAGTAATTATTGTTGCAGGCAAGAGTAGATCCATTGATAGTTGTTAAAATGAAGGAAAGAAGATTGAGGAGAGATGAAATATTTGCATAGTCTCCAAGTATCTGCCTGGAGGAATGCATCAGTTGCAAAGTAAATAGTAGTAATTTTATCAGTAAAGAGACAAATTGATGCAATGAAAAGGGCACCGTCACCCATGTGGTATTCTTACCTCAAATGCATAACATCAGTCTATCAATGAGAAAGCACCCCAGGGACCCCAGTTAAAGGATATTTTGGTGTTCTTCAAAAGTCCAAATTCATGACAGTCAAGGAAGGACTGGAAACTGTTACCAATTTGAAGGAGACTAAAGAAACATGTAACAAATTACAGTGTGGGATTCTGAGTTTGATCCTGAAATAAGCAGCTAGCAAAAGCCAAATAAAATAGCTTCACTCCAAGACTTGTGCAAATGTTAATTTCTTATTTTTTATAATTTTGCTATGGTTATGTAAGATGTTGACAATAGGTAAATAGGTGCATGGTATACAGGAATTCTACACTTTTGCAGTTTCTTGTAGGTCTAAAATGATTTCAAATTAGAAATTAGAAAGCATGCTGAAAATTCATATCTATATTCTGTTCATTACCACTAAATTTTTGCTTATTGGAAAATTATTTGGAAGGAAACATACAAAAATATCTCCAGTGTGTGTGTGTGGTTGATGAGATCAAAATGAGGAAAATAACATCTTGGAAGTTCTTCCAATTAATGATTTCTCTTAATTCTCAAAACATTTTCTGATGTAGCACAGTTTTCTACATTTCATATACAGGAAAAAAAGGGCTCAGAGAGATCAAAAGTTCTACTCAAGTTTACATAGAAACCAAGAAGAAGATCCCCAAAATGAACCCAGGTTTTTTAACTCCAAGGGCCATGGATAATGCTATTTTTCCCCCTCTCTTTTCTGCTCTTCTGTTTGTCTCTCTTTTGGATTTGTAGCTCTGTTACCATTTTAGTGGGGGAAAATGAAACAAAGTATAATAAGAGAACTGAAACCTAGAACCTGAAGATAATAGCTTCTGATATACACCAAATGAGAGTTAAAAATAGAGTTCCAGTCCTGGAACACCATACATGGACCTCAGGCAATGGTTTAGTTGCTTTTCTTAAAGCTCCTGGGAATTACACTGGCCTTATAGACCAAGGATCTGCACGTTTCCCTTATTTCCTGGTTTCAACCCTGGATGACACATTATTCCCTGAAATACATTAGTAGTATACTAAATAAGAGTTCTAAACTTTTTTTTTTTTTTTTTTTTAAGAGACCGCAGGACAGACCCCTAGAGAATCTGGTGAGAGCTGCTACAGTGCTCTCCAGAGAAATACATATGTAAAATGCATTTCTAGGCCCCCAGAGGCCTAGCATAATACAATAGAAGTCATATCCTGCACCCTCCCAGCAGAATTGCAAGGCCGTCCATGCAGGACAGGCTGAGACTGTGAAACCAGTCTTCCCGTGTCAACAGATCATTCATCTAATACAGTGCTACCCAATAGAAAGAACATGGGAGTGATATATGTAATTTTAAATTCCAGTAGTCCTATGAAAAAGTTTAAAAAAACGAATTTTAATACTTTTATTGGATCCAACGTTTCACAAATATGATCATCTTAACATGTCTTTAATATGAACATTATTAAGAAGGTTTTTTTTACTGTGTTTTTGTTTGCTTGCTTTGTTTTGTTTGTCGCTGAGAAAACAAAGTCTTCCACATTCGGTGTGAATTTGAATTTCATTTATAACACGTCTCACTTTGAACTAGTCACATTTCCAGGGCTCAGTAAGCCACAGGTGCTTAGTATCAGCACAGTTATGTAGTCTGGCAAACGTGAAGGCTGAAAAGGCCCAGAGAGGAGCATTTCTTGAAGAAAATGGAGGGCTGTGGTTTTGTCTGTCCTCTACTCCCTTCAGGAGTTAAGAGGAGGGCACGTCCTCTCATGTCAAGCCAAGTGAAAGAGCTTCAAGGGACCTTCTCCAAGAGCTTGGTGCGTACCCCCTTGGAATTTGTACAACATAAGGTCTGGAATATAAAATCCTCCCGGAAAAGACCTGAAGTGAAGAGAAATGGCCAGAACACTTCTCATGGAGGAAGCACAAAGCACAGGGCTAAGAGGAAGACCATGGGCAATGGGGACAAGTAGATGCACTGGAGGGTCTAGCTGGAGCTTTGAAAGAGCGCTGCCCAAACTCCTCCTCCCAAATACTGGAGAGATCCCTTCAGGCACTGATGTGGCATGGATGCAGGTGGCTGGAGAAGATGACTTGCCTGTCTGCAGGGATGGCATTGGGAGCAAGAGCTTCTGAGAATCCATAGTGATGTTCCCAGATGCAGAGACTGTTAGAATAAAAGCTCTACCAGGGAAGGGGGTCATGTCTGTCTTGTTCACTGATGTCTTTAAGTGCCTAAAATAATGTGTAATAACTTCTGTTGTATCATAGTCATCATTCATGATCATTCATATGAGAAGGAATCACCTGGTCCTGAAGCCAGGTCACACCAGGACCACACAGGGCTTCCTTTTCCTAACCCCCTGTTCTTAGTTCACCCGTTTTGGGAGCAGAGTGAGAAACAGAAGGAGGTACCCTCTCCCCCTGAGCCAAGCTTCTGAAAGTCTTAAAGCAGGGGAAGTGTAGAAGCTCTCTTTGAATTACAGCCTGTTCATCTATAAAATGGTCACAGCACTGTCCCTAGTAGAGGTGTTGTAGGATTTGTGTTCCCTTAGTGCCCCCAGATCTTGGTCACGTCGCTTGGAAGAATGAAGAGGGAGACCAGACGAGGAGTGGTGGGCAGCAAATCAAGGTTTGTTGAGCAATAGCACAGAGCTCCTGGAGACAGAGGGGACCCCAGAGGGTTGCTGTTTGTGTGTTTAAACCTAGGGATTTTCATAAGATCTTTTGCAGAACTACCTTGAACATCTTGACTGTGGGACCTCTATGGATTGGCTGCAAAGGTGTGCCAAACAGGCCTTTGATCATGCACCTGTCTACCCATCAGGAGATTGTTCACGTGTTGATGGTCTTTGGGGCTGACATTGGGAGACTAACTGCCTCGACCTGTGATAGGGACCAATGTTTTAGAGTTAACTGTTCTGTTTCAGGATGCTTTGCAAAAGTCACTCCTACAGAGGCTACCACACAGGTTGCTGTTGGGGTCTTGTCGTAGCTGTAAAACACGACGACGCTAGTGTGGTTTTGTCTTTGCTGGCCTGGCTGTTTGGCTTTGTTGTTGGGGACTCTGGCCTGACTGCCTGAGTGTCCAATGAACTCCGAGCAGAGTTGTGACATCAAACACAACAACCCACATAGCAATGCCTCCTGGTGTGCCTGGCACATGGTACGTGTAATAAACATGGATTCTCTTCCTTCCTGATGCCCTTCCTCCATTAAAAAAATTTTTTTTTTAAATTTATTTGTCAGAAAGAGAGAGAGCATACAAGCTGGGGGAAAGGGTAGAGGGAGAAGCAGGCTCCCTGTTAAGCAGGGAGCCCGACATGGTACTCGACCCCAGGACTCTGGGATCATGACCTGAGCCAAAGGCAGATCCTTAACTGACTGAGCCACCCAGTTGCCCCATGCCCTTCTTCCATTTTAGAGATTGCAAACCTTCCGAGCTAACCTGAGCAGATACAGAGACCCAAGGCCATATGCTTCTGGGCAGAGCAGGCTCACATCAAAGCGGGAATATCCTGAATGGGCCCTGAGTCCTTTTAGGAAGGCCTTATGACTCCATGTTCTCCTTCTGACTTTTCCCTTCAACGAAAATACTGCCCCAAGCCCAGACACAGTGGCCTCACTGGAGCCTTCCGTTTCAGATTCTGAATGGGAAGCAGCAAGATGAATGCGCTGTCAAGACCTTCTCTTCTCTCCCCCTCTGGGAGAGGTTTGGACTGGCCAAAAAAAGAGAAAACAGTCCTTTTATAGAGCTGTATCAGAGGGCACTCAGCACTGGCTGTGGCTTTGCCTGACCCAAACAAGGTTCCGTAGGTCACCGATACGGAGGGGTCTCCCCAACGTCTTTAAGAATGGGTGCGCTTTATGCCATGTTGTGAGTTTTAAAGGGGGCTCATGCCCATGATGTTCTGAGCAAACCACCAGGCATATAACAAATGCTCTAAAATGCAAACTTCTTTATTTGATGGAATTTCCCCATCTGAACCCAATAGGGCATCCAGTCTGGCTTGAGTATTTGCTGAGTCCTGTGTCATTCTTCCCAGGAAGAGGCATGGATGGAGCAGGTGTGCTTTGTGCTGAGAGAACATCCACAGGAGGGGGTCTGCCTGCCTTGTCACTGGGCCACAGATCTGGTTCCGTGTAGTGCATTTCCCACATTGCTCACTTGGGCGCTTCTGGACCCACTGGAGGAATATATCCTTATGTAAGCCCTTCCCGCTCCCCTTGCAGATTTTCCTAGAACTTTGGGGGTTATTTGTGCCCAAGGTGGGCACTGCTGATTTCAAACACCAGGCAGAGGAAATTGGAGAGTCTGCTCAGGAACGAGCAGGCCTGTCATTTGGCTGTCATCGGTCCTGTGGATGCCGTATGATCCTGTGACTTGGAGCCGTCCCCGTCCGCCACTGTCATAACAGCCTTGATTATTCCGTCATTGTCCGCAGAAGTGGCGGCATGCAGTTCCAAGTACTCATGAGTCCACCTGTCCGAGCCCTGCTCCCACAACCCAGCCACCGTGCTGGACGGCCTGGCTGGACGTTGGCGTGCTGCTTCGGCCAGATGGTGAAGCAGGGAGACGGCATTCCTGGCAGAAGAGACAGCAGGACCAAATACTTGGTAGTGTGAAAACATGGCCCTTCTGGGCAGTGTGCCATGGCCCTTGGGGGTGTTGGAGTGTTGAGGCTTCCTAAAAGCAGAGGATAGAGGAGAGATGGGTTGGACGGGAGGCAGGAGTTTAGACAGCTGGAGTGAGATCCTAAGGGTTCTTGGATGTCTGCCAAGCCATTTGAGCTGTATTGCATAGTGAGATGTTGACCACAGAGGCTACTAAGTCTGAGAGTGAATAGACTGGGACGTTGAGTTGGGGCTGCCATTGACATTCCATCTTTGGAAGGTGCCAAGTGGAAGGGGAGCTGCTCAGGAGGCACCAGCGTCTAATCGGACTGTGCTCGTTTTCATGTCTGACAATTTACCACCTCAGACACAAGGAACACTGCTGTGTGCGACCACGCACACAGGCACACATGTACATGCCGTGATGTGGATCAGGGCTCCATCCTTGGACATGCCTCAGGGTTTGGCACTGAGCATGGCAGCTGCCTCAACAGCTCCTGGATGATTCGAGGACCCAAATTCTGAACACTTATTATGTGCCACCTATGAGGCTAAGATTTAGAATGCACTGTTTTCTTCCTCTACAGTCCCCAGGTTAGCAAAATTGATTGATTTTTTAAAAGATTTTGTTTATTATTATTATTTTTATTTGAGAGAGAGAGAGAGAGGACTACTGGTGTGGGGTGGGGAGTGAGAAGCAGATTCCCCATGGAACAGAGAGTTTTCTGCAGGGCTCGATCCCAGGACCCCCAGGATCAGAACCTGAGCCACAGGCAGATGCTTAACTGACTGAGCCATCCAGGCATCCCCAAAGTTGATTGATTTTTAATCAAATCATTAGAATACAATGTAATCAGAGCTACAACATGGATGTATAAAGCATGTTGGAGGGAGAGGTTGTGCAGAAAGTGGGAGGAGAGGTCATAGGAGGTCGGAGACTCTGTAAAGTCTTTGTAGGGAAGTCTCACTTTGGAATCTTTGCTTCCCTCTCCACTGAGATCATTTCTTTACCAAATATTCTGAGGAATCTAAGCATGAGTTGGCAACTGTTCCCACGCAAAGAGCTTTAAGTCCCGATTAAATGGAATTTTGTCTATGTCATGGAGAAGCTGCTGAACTATCCAGGAATTTGATTCACCGTATTTTGTGAGTGTCTAGAATCCTCTAGGATGCTGGTGGAGGTGTACAAACTCAAATGCCTACAGGGTGTACAAACTCAAATGCCTACAGGGACAGGCAGCAACTGAGCAGGGCGGGGACCAAGGAGAGTGCAGCCACATATCCCGAAAGGGGGCAGCTGCTGCCGGGCTCCAGTAAAATTGCCAGGTCCTACTCTCTTTTGCAAATTTGGCAGTTAATTAAAAAAATATATATTTTAAGGCTCCAGGTGGGCTTTTTAGCATGTAAAGCATGCTATTTATGACTTCTGGTTTTAGAAACCCTCAGGATGTCACATAATTTGCCAGAGTCACTAAGACTAATGATAGACGAGCCCCAAACCACGGAGAGTCAGAAGTAAGAGCTCAGCTCACATTTGAGGCATAGTCTACATTTAAGAAGAAAACTCATCTGTCAACCCTACAGTGACAGCTTGGCAAAGGACGTTCCTCTCTAGTTTATATCCCTGTTCTGTTTCTCCTAGGGTCCATCCATTAGGTAGAGGATGGCAGGGTCTCCAAGAGGGAAAGCTGATGTCAGTGGAACTCCACCTGTTGGCAACATCTTTAATAGTGACAGCTGAGGAATCAGGCTGTTCAAATAGATGTGGTTTTCTTTTCCTCCGCATTTCTCAATTGTTGTTGTTGATTGCCTGTTAGCTTTGCAGCTTTTAGTCTTGGAGACAGGAATAAATAAAAATGAAAGATTACAGGGCTCCTGGGTGGCTCAGTGGGTTAAGCCTCTGCCTTCAGCTCAGGTCATGATCCCAGGGTCCTGGGATCAAGCCCTGCCTTGGGCTCTCTGCTCGGTAGGGAGCCTGCTTCCTCCTCTCTCTCTGCTTGCCTCTCTGCCTACTTGTGATCTCTGTCTGTCAAATAAATAAATAAAATCTTTTTTTGAAAATGAAAGATTTCTGTTGGTGTCCAGACAAAGTCTCTGGAAATCATAGAATCTGTGACTATAGAGACCATCTGGCCCATCCCTTTTGTTTTATAGAGAGGAAACTGAGGCTGTGGGGTGATGTTATTCTCTCACTGGCAGGTGATCCCTGGAGAATTCACAAGGAGTTTCTGAGGCTGTGGAGTGCTGAGCTGCATCAAGACTTAAGTTGGCAAGTTGGGTTTCCATCTTGCTACTTGTGTTGGAACAGAAAGATTCTCAGTCTTTCAGGCCAAATCCTGTGAACACTTGTGTGAGCTGAAGGCAGTTATTATGACATTATTGAGGGACTGTTAATACATTTTGGGTTTATAAATGATATTGTGAACTTGACCTAGATAGGTCAATGCTATAAGCCAACTCTGCTGGAAAGAGAAGGCGGGGACTTGCACCATTGGGGGGGCTTGAAAGGACATCTCCAACAAGTCTGATATTCCATCCTAGGATAGCCTTTTCCATCTTTGTGGTCAGCAGATTTCTAGCTTCTAGTCCCCTCTCCTCAGACTCATGGGGCTCCTGATTGCCCCTGATTGATCCTGATTGATCATTGACAAGGGTCAACTGACTCATGCAGTCATTCGTGTAGACTGAGAGCAATTGGGGAGGGTCCAATGATATCACTGTTACTGGAGGACTCACAGGCTCATCTCTGGCTACTGTGTTGAATCCTGTTTATTGAGGACCTCAGAAGGACAGCTGGTACATGCTAGAGGCAAGAGTATGGTACAGTCTTTACTGGCAACCAGAGGTCTCCAATCATTGATTCAACTCCCAAGAGCTCCCTGGTGCTGTCACCTGACCTCCTCAGGCAGGCAGGTTCCGAGAAATCTTGTGACACTAACTCTATTACTGGTTCTGTTGTCTCTTCCAGCCTCTCCACACAATCCTCCATGAGCCCTCTGCCCCACCCCCCAATCTCTTCCTGGTCTATTCTTCCCTTCCCCCCAATGCTCTAAAATGGAATGGGGGTAGCCAGCTTTTCATCCTGAAATCTATTATTGATCACAAAGCATTTTCTCTTTTGCTACTCAAAATAGCCTGGTTCTTGCAAGAAAGCCTTTCCTTTTAAAAGCAGCCGTCTTTGCCAAGGACCTCAGATGTGCATTTTGAAATTCAAGGTTGTGCCATCACCTTTTTTTTTTTCCTCTGCATTTTCTCTCTGGCAACTCTCCCTTGAGGGCAGCATATAGAACAGGAAGTCCTTAGTTGCTGTGTGCACACTGGGGACGGGACAGCTGTGAATGGAACCGCAGGAGAATCATGCATGGATTAATTGAAAACTTTTTACCTTGCTATGTGGAGAATTTAGATCACCTCCCACCCACCCCTGATGTTTGCTAATGGTCCACATAATTAAAGAGAAACTGGGGCCTCGTTACCTTAAGTTAGCCAGATTTTTGCCCAGCTTCCCATTTCATGTGTTGCTTTGCTGTGATTTGAATATAAATTATTTGACCCAAGGAACTCCTGGGTGGTTCAGTCATTTAGCATCTGTCTTTGGTTCACGTCATGATCCCAGGGTCCTGGGAGCGAACCCCATATCAGGCTTCCTTCCTCAGTGGGAAGCCTGCTTCTTCCTCTCCTAGTCCTCCTGCTTGTGTTCCCTCTCTGGTTGTCTCTCTCTGTCAAATAAATAAATAATTTTTTTTTAAATTATTTTACCCAGGAAGAACAATGTGTAGAAATTTTCTGTAGGAATAGCACTCTCGGAAAACAGCCCCGGGTCTTTGTCTTTGTCTCTTCAGAAGTTGTTTTAAGGTGGGTCACTGAGACATCTCTTACTTGAGAACAGAGAGAATTTGCGGAGGGCCCTCACGGCTAAGATAAGAGTGAGAAAAAGAGCATATTCAGAAGCCAACAGGGGCCGGAGATAGAATAAATATATTGTCTGTGGTTTTCACGGACGATACTTGTTAGTCTCCAGTATATTCTTGAAGGAAAACTTCGTTTCTTTAACTGAGATATGGGACAGAGTTTGAGCAATTATCAGCCTTTCTACTAAGAGAAGAAAATCCTGCGTTGAACTCATTATTATTATTTCTTCACTTCTGTTTCCATTACTCCGGCTGTAGATGTTTTACCGGCTTAATAGGCTGTCTCCGACTAGAGGTTGGCATGGGTGAAAGATGGTGGCTGTTGCTTGTTGTGCACTGAACAAGTGTTAAGGAATCACAAGGTCCATTCGGGGCTGTGGATTCCTCCACGTGGCTAGTGTTAATGTGGTCTAGGGCTGAGAAAGTCGATCAGTCCCTACCTCCCCCAGCCAGCTTCTGGTTCCCCAGGTTCATGCGCCAGGTCTCACCTACCCTGGGGCTTCCTTCGGTAGGGGCTGGAGTCAGTCACGGGGCCTTCGGTGTTGGGTTCTCTCCTTGGACCCTCACTCTGCCCTCCTGCAGGGTCTTAGCCTATGCCCCTGTCTGGAATCCTCAAACTCTGCCTCACTTCTTGCCTAGTTCTTTAAGGAGGTTGGATTTGCTCCCTCTGATCTAGCTCTTGGCTTGAATCCTGGATGACAAGAGACCAAATGCTGAGAAACTCCACGGCATTAAGAATTGGCTTTCCTGGGGTACCTGGGTAGCTCAGTGGGTTAAGCCTCTACCTTCAGCCCAAGTCATGATCTTGATGTCCTGGGATCGAGCCCCACATCCGGCTCTCTGCTCAACAGGTAGCCTGCTTCCTCCCCCTACCCCCTGCCTGCCTCTCTGCCTACTTGTGATCTCTCTCTGTGTGTTAAATAAATAAATAAATAAATAAATAAAAGACTTAAAAAAAAGACTTGGCTTTCCTACATTACTGCTAGATATCCATGGGTTGTTTCTCTTGGTTTCAACTTTCCTTTTCTTTCTCCACACAGCAGTGTAGTTAAAAGTCTGAAGTAGGGGCTTTGAAGTCAGACTACCCTGGAATATTTCCTGATTCTTCTCCTGGATTGCTTTGTGACCTTGGGAAATTTATTCAATTTTCCTTGGGCTTCATTTTCATTCTCCGAGGATAACAACAGTTTCTGTGTGGTAGACATAGTTTTGTTGTTTCTTCTTACTGAACTCCAGCTCCATTCGGGTCTCCATCCTTCCTCCGTAGACCCTCAGGGAGAGTGAGCTTTGCATCATTTGCTTCATGAATGGGCACATGTCCTAGTTATATTCACGGAGAATTGAGGGGAAATCTGCTAATCGCCAGTTCCCTGACTCCTAAGAGAGAGCCCTAAGGAGAGTTAGTTTTCCAGCTAGATATTAGATGTGACAACCCAGAGCTACCGTAGCCATCTGGCTATGTCTTGTTACACTTGCAACCAAAATGGGGGGGATGGAAGAGCATGGACACAGGCAGATGCTTAGTACTTGCTGGATCAACCTATTCCTGAAGTTGAAGTCTGCCCTTCCACTGTCTATGACCTTATAGAGAGAATAGATTTACTTCCTAGTTAAGGCAGTTTGAGTAAGAGGTTTTATTTCTTTTGGCCAAGAGAACATTACTAATTAATTAAGTAAGTAAATAATTTATAGAGAGTGTAGGGGGTGGGGCAGAGGGAGAGAGAGAACCTTAAGCAGGCTCCACACTGGGTTTGATCTCACAACCCAGAAATCTAACCTGAGCTGAAATCAAGGGTTGGGTGCTTAACAACCTGAGCCACACAGGCACCCCTGGCCCAAAGAATCTTAATTTATAAGTAAAGTTATTGACAGTACTGAATGAGAATAAAACATTTAAAGTGCTAAGCATATAGTTGATGCCCATCACCTATTATTGTAAATATTATTTTTATTATAACTCCACTGACTCTCATGGGCCTGACTTTGGGGACTGAGCCCTACCAGCTCTGACCTTTCCCATTTAGTCCTGGCGTGTTTGTTCATGAATTCCTTGCTGTGAAATCCCAGCGTGTTCCATTTCTGATCCTTCCTGAGCTATGATTACCAGAAGAGGGAGGAAGAGCAGTATGTGCCCATTGGAAAGAAATGACTCATTCCTGAATTCTGCAGGTACCGGATGGAATTCATTTTGGGCTCGTGTGTGTGTGTGTGTGTCCTTATTGGTGGTATTCCTTTAGGATTTCTCTACATGATTGTCCATTTCAATTCATTTGTACCTTCATGGACCTGGCTGAATTCTCATTTACCATCTAGCTCCTCCTGGGCTTGCTCTCTTGGTTTGCTTTCAGATGGACATAGTTGTATAAACCTATTCACAGAGACACCACAAAGGGCCTTAACTTTTCACCCATCCATCTTCAGGGTTCATCTTTTTTTTTTTTTTTAAGATTTTTTTAATTTGACAGAGAGAGAGAGAGAGAGAGATCACAAGCAGGCAGAGAGGCAGGCAGAGAGAGAGGGGAAGCAGGCTCCCTGCCAAGCAGAGAGCCCGATGCGGGGCTCGATCCCAGCACCCTGGGATCACGACCTGAGCTGAAGGCAGAGGTTTTAATCCACTGAGCCACCCAGGAGCCCCTTCAGGGTTCATCTTCTACCTGTATTTTCTTTGTGTCCTCCCTCCCCTGCCCATTATCACATAGACACGCAGAACCCTGGGGGTGATCTTTGAAGCCAACGAAGTTGGGGGCCTCGTCCACGCAGATATGCTGTCATAGAGAACTCAAACTCTCCTTACAATAACTAAACATAAATTAGTTCATCCGATTAAAATTCACAAACACATTGAACATTACCAAAGTGCAGTGTAAATGATGCATTTTCAAATTAATGTATGACTAATGCTTTCTTATGCTCAGCCTAGTCACAGCTGGGTTTTGAAAACTAAGTTTATTTCTTATTCCTGGTCATTGTACCAATGTCTTTGTCTCTCTGTTTGAAAGCCATGAAGTTAGAAAGACTTCAGGTGACCTCAATGCTGTGATGTTCAGGTTACCTTTTCTTTTCTTTTTCCTTTCTTTCTTCCTTTTTTGTTTTGCTTTTCAAAATGAATATAAAATTTGATGAAGGCCTGAGAAGCCAGGAATCAAGAATTGATTGTAGGATGGAACAGAAAATGAAGAAATTCAGGTGTCAGCTGTCAGAGCAAGAGTAGTATTTTAGACCCTACTAGGATTCTATAATTAGGGAGCAGTTATCCCAACCTGCATATTATAATTGGATGATATCAGTTGGGAGATAAGTAAGGAGTTATCATGGCTGGATTTAAATTTCTTATTTCTTAAGCTAATTCAATGTCTAATTTTAGAGGCGTGTATCTGCAACATTCCCACAAGGGGGAAATCCACATCCTCAATTCCTTATGGGATCTAATAATAATTCCTTACATGTATATCATCCTTTATGGTTATCTCACTAACATCACCTTCAGGTCCAGTAACATGATCTCTTGCTAAAAACAGTCACTGCCAGTCACCTGTCCCAGGCTACGGTGGATGACCTAGAAAAAATGTAAATCGACAGATAATCCTCCGAGCCCACGCAGCCTGTATTCTTAACGCCAACATTTCTGCCTGGATGTGAATAAGCTGCACGTCAGATGGTCAATCAGAGTGTTTCTGCTCTCCTTCGGGGCTCTTTCTCTGCTGCAAGGGATGACGAGCAGTGAAGATGGTTGTGGAGGCATTAAGTAAGCAGCTGGCAGGGTCTGTCGTCCAGAATCTAATTTATGTCTTATAATCCACGGTACTTCAACTCTAGTGCGTGAGAATCCCTTGGGAAATATAGGAAAATTCTCCCTGGCACTTGGCAACAAGTCCCAGTGACCAGGCTACATCCCAGAGCAAGACTTGGTATTTTCTGAGCCCCCCAGGGGATTCCACTTTGCCACAGGATGACAACTAGGGCTCACAGTGGCCCCTTTGGCCACCTGCAAGGAGAGGTCCAGTAACCATAACAGACTGACTTGGGAATACGTTTTGTAGGTAACACTGGAAAGCAAATCTGTTCACGTCTAAGGTCATGCTCATTTGCTTCCATGTCTGCCTCTCAGGAAATCGAAGAGAATGGCATAAGGGCTAATATATTTAAAGCATTTGGCCCACTATTTCTGTTAACTAATTTTAGTTTATTTCATTTCATATCATTCTATTTCTCATGTGGCTGATTTTCTAGAAACAGTCCATGGCAAAAGGCAGTCATGGTACGGCTTTGGTTGAGACCCAGTGGTTCCTGGGAATATAGGATATTTCCTATATTCTCCCAGGACCTCAAAGGCCACATTTTGCTTTCCTGGCTCTTGTCACAGGCTTTCCTTGTGGAAACAGATGCTGAGTTGATAGCTCTGATGCTCAGGCTGAAAAGCAGGCAACTTTATTACTTCTAGCTGGGACCCAATGATGGTCAGACAAGCAGCATGCCCCCCCCCCCCGCCCCCCCCCCCACCTGCCTCCTCCTCTACTGCTCTGCTGAGCTGCTGTCCTTAGCATTTAGATAAATAAAAGCAGTTAGGTTCCTGGGTCTGTGCAGCCAATTTCCTCTTGGCAATTTTAAACCTTCAAAGATTGCCCGATGTGACAGAAAACACTCCAAGTGAGACTGAATTTTAAGGAGGAAATGAAGCAAGGGGCTTGTGTGAGAGCAACAGGATGGAAAGTGAACTTTATTTGTCCTTCTGGTTCTTGAATCACCAGAGGGAGGCTATGCCCGTTAGGTTGCCTCTTCTTACTAAAATTCCCCGGGGAATAGAGCCTATGGCTGGAGACGAAGGTGGAAGGGTGGCAGAGAGATGGAGGACAGTGGGGCGCCAAGGGGGATTAAACTGTCAGAAAGCAGCTGGACCGGGCCAAGCCATGCTGACCCCCAGCAGCTGGAAGGCCGCTGACTGCAGGACAGGCTTCTTGCTATCCTAGAGCTCTTTTACAGGTAATCTCAGCAGCCGCTTCTCCCTGGACTAGCAGTTAGCATTCCACCTAACAGCTGAGACGGGAGGAGATCATCGAAGCTGTGGGTCTGCTTTATCAGCAAAGCTTTTCAGGTTCCCAGAGCTCCTTTTATTCATTTCTCTTAACAACCAATTTCCAGGAGGCCACGTTGGTTGTGCTTGGTTGGTGATGAGAGCAGCCCAGATAGGTGTGTTGGCGGAGCTGGGAGGTGGGGACTTTCTGCTGGCTGTTTGAAGATGCAATGCACGTCTTGCAGTCAGACAGGAGTTCCAAGAAATCACTGTGCCTCCAAGAAGGTAGCTTCTGGCATGGTCTTAGTCTGTGCCTCATCCTGGCAACTGTTTGGAAGAGCCTACTGTGCTTTCAGAGTAGGAAATAGTGCTGGTCCCCTCTCTCCAACGAGGGCAATGTAAAAACTTCACGGAGAGGAGAGGAATCTCGTATGCAACCTTCACAGTATGGTGAAGTGGGTGGCCTCAGGAATCAGACACACTTGTAGTTAAAATCCAGGGGTGTCACCCCAGAGAGTAATTTTGTCTTTCCAGACTTCATTATCTGTATGTAACAGGTATAAGGTATTAACAAGAGCCATGGTTTTCAAACTTTATTTGCGTTAGAATCGCCTGGAAGACTGGTGGATTATAGATTGCTAGCCTTTACCCTCAGAGTTTGATTGAGTAGGTCTGGGCTGGAGTTTGATTATTTGCATTTCTTATTAGTTCCCTAGTGCTGCTGCTGCTGCTGCAGCTGTTGCTACTGGTCTATGAATTGAAGGGCTAAAGTAACTCCATTTTGAGGCAGTAGCCATTTTTTTGTTTACATTTAACTATGAGTGACCCAGAGCGCACATAAATTCCAGGAATTGACCTGTTTGTGTTGAAGTTAACCAGAGCTTGCATAAATTCCAGACAAGGAGACAGGAATTCCAGGAACAGAATTGGTTACTAAACCACAAACTACCCCCACATCGTAGATAAGTTAATCAAGACCCAACTGGTCTTGTCACTCCCTGCAACTTTCCCACCCTGGTACAAACAACTTTCCAAAAATATCCCCTAGACAAAAGTAGCCAATCCCCGCTGAACAGCGCAGCTTAAGCAACCCCAGCACCAATCATTTTAAAGGTCGCCTATACGTGTGATTTTGCGTGCGATACTATGTGGTTTTTGCCTTTATAAGTCCTGTGAAATTTCAGCTCGGGGCCTTCCTCCTAAACTCCACTGTGTCGGTGTGTAGGACGAGGCCCGAGCTGCAGCCCGCCTGAATAAAGCCTTGCTTTTGCATTTTGGAACGTCTGGCTCTCGGTGGTCTTCTTGGTGGTGGTCTTGCGATCTGGGCATAACAGAATCACATTCATTTATTTTGTGGATTCCTATTAATCCATGTATCCAGCATTTACCTAGATATGGGTTGTCATAGTGAGCAAAATAAAATTCTTGTCCCCATAAGGTTTGTATCTAGTTGCAAGAGATGGCAATAAACAAATAAACAGGTAAATATAGAGTAACATAAAGATGTAACATGAGAAGTATGTGGGGGAGGAAGAAATTTCCCTCTCTCTAATATGACTATCATTCTTCCTCTGTTCTAAGGTTTTTCCAGGAGAAAAACCCAAAGTTTTATTAAGTACACTGGAAGACCCAATAATGAAATTGAGACCTCAAGAAATGACCGAGGCAGGCAGTTTGTATACTTTTTTTTAAACAGACAGTATCTGTGAGGAATTGGCAGGACAAAAGAAAAGTTACCTTTGGGAGTTTCAATTGGTAAGACATCTAAGCAGAACTTGCAGCAGTACAAAAGTTACAAGGATTGTTTATACAGCCTTCTTAGCTCTCAGTTTCCTATCTCTGATCCTAAGGATCTCTTTGCCTCCTGTTACTGGAAGAGTGCCTTTTGCATGACAGATTTATTTCTTGCTTCTGGAGACAAAGGTGGCGGGGTTGTTAGAGTTTTTGTTTTTGTTTTTTTGTTTTTTTTGCATTGGTTGTTTCTTAAGTAACTTTTATATAAAATAATCAATATGCCAAAGTGGCACACTTCAAAGGAGCTTACCCTTGGCCCCTACAAGTAACATTTAAACATTAGAACAGGATTAGGGCTGCTGTGATGAGGTTATGGTGGGACTACCATTCTACATACAATGGTCAAGGTAGAATTTACTAATATACTGACATTTGAGGACTGGTCTGAAAGAATGACTCCTCTTTGTCAATATCTGGGGATAGTGTCTTAGGCAAGCAAAACAGCAAGTCCAAAAGATCCTGAGGCAGGAGTGTGGTATATATGTTTAACAAACCATGAAGCAACCACTATGGCTTGATGAAGAGTAATTGTAGAAGAGAACAGGAGGGATGAGGTCTCTAGAACATTAAAATGGGAAGCCAGTGGAGAGTTTACTCAGAGGGGGAACCTGACCTGACTTCCATCATAAACAATCTACTCAGGCTGCTGTGCTGAGTGAGGACGGATTGCAGTCCAGTAAGGATGGAGGCATAGAGATTAGGCTGGAGGCTACTGCAATAACCTGAGTACTACATTATGGTAGCTTGGCCCATGGTCGGTTGGAGTGGTTGAAATTCTGAATAACTTATGCAGGTAGAGCTAACAAGATTTATCAATGGATTTGATGTGGGATAAGGAGAACAAGAGGAGTCAAGAATTAATCCAGGCTCAGCTTGGATATCTGGAAAAACGAGGTTCTGTTGGCACAGAGAAGGCAGGGAGAAGTAAAGTGTGCAGGAAGGGGTTAACCCAGCAGGTCTGCATTGCTCCAACCCTGCAGACTGCACAGAAGCTAGTCTTCAGGACTGGTCTTTGGCCAGCTCCTGTAAGATAACCTCTGAGCCCCTGTGATATTTGGCCTGATAGAGCCCTTTTGTATGTCTGAAGAGTTGGTTGGACCACAAGATACCAATGTGAACAAAATAGGCCAAAAATAGAGACAAAATTATTTATTATCTATTGCACTATTATATTATAATTCTATTATATATTATTATACTATCTATTATACTATTATTACAGTGAGTGACTGTCTACTCTCAGGGGTTGGAGATTGAGTGACTGAGATCAGTCGTGTGGTCACTGAATGTTTACATGATTAAACCCTTCCATCCCCCAAAATCATCGAATACCAAAACTTGGGTGAGCTTCCTTGGTTGACAATACTGTTTATGTGTTATCATACACCAATTCCCCCATCCTGGGTGAACTAAGTGTGCCCCCATCTGACTCCACTGGCAGGGATTCCTGAAAGCTTGCATATGGAGAAAGCTCCATTTCCCAATTTCAATCTATATCCTCTTACTGTAATAAACTACAGCTGTGAGTATAACAGCTCTTCCTATTCCTGTAAATCCTTCTAGTGAATCCTTAAGCCCAAAGGTGGTCTTGGGGACCCGTATCACACAGTACACAAAGGAAAACTGAGAATTTGGTTTGGGACATAGGAAGTCTGAGGTACTTATTATAGCTCCAGATAGAGATGTCTGCTAAATTGTTGGATATATAAGTCTGGAGTTCAGGGGAAAGATTTGGCCTGAAGATGTAAATGTGAGAGATGAATAGCAGTGCAAAATCTATTGTTCTCTGTAGTCTGCAGTGTTCTCATTTTTCATAAGATTGGTTTGCACTAGATCATAGCAGCTAGGACTCCTTCTAGAGAGGATATTTAGAATTTCAAGTTCTCTTTCTACCTCAGAGTGATTGCTTTTAGCTTCTTATTCAGGAGCATGTTTCCATGAGGGTAAAGTGAAAGCATGATGTTACTCAGTTGCTGGGAAGAAGGCAAATAAAGCCTCTGGGAGGGGAATGGCCAAAGGAAAACCAAACTTATTTTAAGATTTCAAGCTCACTGCTGTCCAGGCTTCTGTCTTCTGGCCACCTCCAGTCAGTGTTCTAGCTGCCTTCTGATCACTCTAGGCCTTTGGCAAGGAATAACAGAAGTAGTAGGAGGGCTCATCCTATTGCCACTTGAACCAGTGATAATGAGGGGCAACCATGCAAGGGGTGTTGCACTGGATGGGTCCTTCCTCTGTTGGGGTTTAGCATTTGTGGAAAAGGGGCCTTTTTTATGAAGTGGTGAGAAATCTATCATGTGAGTAAACATGTTCTTGACTACTCCCTGCAGACCTCCCATGTGGACATTATGATAAGATGAACTCAGTGAGGACAAGTGAGTGTGTAGATAGGTAAGCTATTAAGATCATTAAGTATCAACACTTAGCAACTGAATTTTAAGCTGGGGCTAAGCTGGAGCTTCTATTCGTGCTTATGGTGACCCAGTGTTGTGGCTCTTCTAGGACTGAGGGATTTCTCATGATGTGGGACGTTCAGTGCTAAGATCAGGAGAGCCTCAGACAAACCAGGATAAGTTGGTCAGCCTCGTTGAGCCTGAGAAACATATTTCACTTTCATCTCCTCATATGTAAAATGGAAATAATGGTACCTACTTCACAGGGTGCATTATTCATTAGGTGGCTATGAGGATACCATGAGGTACTGTGTTTAAGAAATAGCATAGACGGGCTGCCCAATAAACATTGTGCTCTCCCTTCATTGTGTGGTAAGAATGGGTTTTGTCACTATCCAGGGCTCTATTAAAGATTGGCTGGAATGTTAAATAAATAACCCAAGAACATCTTGTTTTATACTGCACCTAGTTGCTTAAAAAGAAACCCTTTCACATTTTTTGTCACACTTAGTGCCAATAATGGTGCTGCCTTTTGGAGACAGGAAACCCTGACACAGGTTAGGATTATAAGAGGATAAGCCAGGGCTCTAACATTGAATACTATGGTTTCCAGCCCAGGATATATGCATTTATGGCTACCTCAGGAATTAAAATGACAATTTGTTAAGTGATACCTTGTAAGGCTGTAATAAACACACACACATACACACACACACACACACACACACTGAGGAATAGATTATTTTTCAGTTGAAGGCTTAAAAGCCTTCATCTATCTCCAACCCACAAAATGTCTCCTCAGGGATTGTGAAAAATAGAAGGGATACTGGCATGTGTTAGTGAATTCTGTCTTTCATGAGACCAGACCTAACTTAGGTCCCCAATGCTAACCCTCATAAGACCATTTTCCATTTTCTATAAAAGGCCTATGGGACTCTAGCAGACTCACCCTGGTGTTCCAGAATGCAACCCTCTTTTATGTGGTCCTTCCAAATATTAAAAATGACTTTGTAAATTACCTACTGAAAATAGTGATCCTGTATAGAGCAGCATAATTTTTTAAGATATTTTATTTATTTATTTGACAGGGATCACAAGTAGGCAGAGAGGCAGGCAGAGAGAGGGGTGGGGAATCAGGCTCTCTGCTGAGCAGAGAGCCCAATGTGGGGCTCAATCCCAGGACATTGAGATCATGACCTGAGCTGAAGGCAGAGGCTTAACCCAGTTGGCACACTTTCTCTTAAAGGGTGAGATAGTAAATGTTATAGGCTTTGTGGGCCATAGGCACTCTGACAACTATTCAATTCTACTATTGTAGAAGGAAAGCAGCCACAGCCCATGCTTAAACAAATGGGACATGGTTGTGTTTCAATAAGAGTTTATTTACAAAAACAGGGGACTGCCATGGGTCGTAGTTAACTGATCCCTGTTCTATATTACCCAATACTTTATATAGGTTTACTTATTTGAGAGAGAGTGTGTGCAAGTGGGGGGAGGGTTAAAGGGAGGGAGAGAATCTCAAGCAGACTCTGCATAGAGTGTGGAGCTCCATGTGGGGCTCGATCTCACAACCCTGAGATCATGACTTGAACAGAAATCAAGAGTCAAATGCTTAACCAACTGAGGCACTCCAGCGTCCTGTATATTACCTAGTCCTTTAAAACACATTTTAAACATAGTTTACAAATTATAAAATGTATTCTTTCACTTAAAAAAAGCAGCTAACCCTATTATAGTTATGACTTGAAGTAGTTTGCTTCTTTTTCATGTGAGCCCTTCATCTTTGTCTGTGGTTGTGGCAGCCTTATGGAGAGTCTGACGTGTCAACATTTTTCCCCCACACTATGACTGGTCCCTCCTACCCCAACACACCCACTTCCATGCCTATCTCTTAGAGAATCTACATTTCCTGATGTCCCAGAAGGGCAGCCCTACAACTCATATGGTCACAGCGAACAGATTAGGGGAGAATATTTGATCAAGATGGGCCATGACTGGGGCACCTGGATGGCTCAGTTGGTTAAAGCCTCTGCCTTCGGCTCAGGTCATGATCCCAGGGTCCTGGGATCGAGCCCCACATCGGGCTCTCTGCTCCACAGGGAACCTGCTTCTTCCTCTCTCTCTGTCTGTCTCTCTGCCTACTTGTGATCTCTGTCTGTCAAATAAATAAATAAAATCTTAAAAAGAAAAAAAAGATGGGCCATGACTGTTTTCTTTATGGAGACTTTAGAAAAAGGATGAACAAAGTCAGTAATTTCTAAGATGTTGATTTTGAATGTCAGGCTGACACAAAGACTGAGACTGTCATTAGGATGTTCACGAGTGAGCATAGATGTTTTTCTGCAGAAGAGAAGAGAAGAATGAAGCTTAGAGGCAATGTGAGCCTGGAGCTAAAGACAGGACCCAAGAAATGTGGCAAGGTGACACTAACGACCTGGGGATAGTCCAGTTCCCAAGAGTCCAGCTGCATTTTTTTTGCAATTGGATTCCATGAGATTTTTATGGAGCCTTATAGAAATTCCACTTTCATGAATTTCTTCAAATGGGTTTCTGTTCCTTTTATCTTTACAACTCCTCCCTAAGACACTGTCAAACTCCTTTTTTTCTTGTTTCTTCTCTACTTTAAAAGGCTCCTGTCACTTGCTGCTTCCTGGGACACCTGACATTAATATGATCTTCAGGAAGACTTAGAATACAGTTGGAAGAAAAGAAAATCTCTTCGACAAAATGTAGCATGGTCATTGTCTCAACAAAGCAGTGTGGAGTTCTGGAAAGATCATTAAATTCAGAGTGAGCCACATCTGTCTTTGAGTCCTGGCTCTACCACATGCTAAATCTGTGATTATGGACTAATTATTCAACTTTTTGGAGTCCAAATACCCTTACCTATAAAATAGAGATATTAGAATCTCTCTCCTAAGACTGGGATGACATAAAATGAAAAAAGGTAGCTAGAGGCCATGGCACAATACTACATAGAGTTGGCGCCCAGTGCAAAGTAGATCTATGAACAACACATGTCATTTTATTAGAGAATCAAAGTGGCGGATCAGGATATCTTTCTGGCAGAGGAGTCACAGCAGACATCTGGTAGGAAGGGAGGGGGAAACAAACCTCTTTAGGTCTGAGAGAGGGTTAGAAAGCAGGTTTGTTTGGTGTCGTCAGGGAACATCTGTCTAGTGAAGTCTCAGGAGTTGAGGTCAATGATAAGATTTGGGCAAAGTGAGGTGTCACAGATACATAATACCCTGGCCAAGGAGCTTTGAGTATATGCTGCAAAGTAGGCAACTCCCTCTTAGGGCTATCTGTATGCTCACTCGCCCAGCCTTCCTGGTACACATTAAATTAGAGCTCTCTGCAGCTTCGTTCTCCTGTCTTCTCAGTATTTTCTTCTCTGTGCACTTGGCTATGCTTTTCCTTTCATTTTAAATTAATCCTCACATTTTTCTCCAGTATCATTAACTCTGAAGGCCTGCTCCAAATGACCATTGAGCTTCTTCAACTGTGGTTCCTCTCTCCTGCTTCTAATTTCCTGTAGTTCTGTGTTCATGTTTATGCACACCACTCAGCATGGTCTGCCCTGCTTATCAACAGACATTGTAAAGTCTTAAAAGCTCCCAACCCCTTGTCCGATTCTGCTAAAGACACTTTGTGCCTGTGTGCATTTCCCAATTCTGTCATTGGTGGGTAGGATCCTGTCATGGATGGACTATACACTGAGACTTTGTAATGTACAATTTGGGGGCTTGGAGAGGACAAGTGGCCACCCTGTTGGTTTCCTATCCAACACCAATTCATTCTTCTTTGCTAGCAGAGCCCAGTTTTGGTCAGGTATCAGGCAGGTAGTTAAACAATTTAAGTTAAGAGGGCAGGGACCCTTTTCCAGTCTTAGGGGATGAATCAGAGACTTTATTTAGTCATGGTGTTCTCAACTCCTTCATTAATGACTGAGGGGTGTGACCCAGTTCTGACCATCGAGAAATAAGAAGTTTGCTGAGGGCTTCTAGAGAAAGTTTTACTTCCCAATAAAAGAGATGTATATGAGAAATCCTTTCATTTTTTGATCCTGGACCATTTGGGTGAGAGTATGATGCTTGCAGCAGCAGACATCTTACAGCTGTGCTGGGAGATTCTGCCAACATACTAGGAAGAGCAGAGAAGAACAGAGAATGTAGGAAGAGCCAGAGTCCTTGATGGTCTCATTGAGATGCCAACTCAAACCTATTTCTTTTTTTTTTTTTTTCCCTATCTCTTTCATATAGAAAAGTAATTTACTGGGGCACCTGGATGACTCAGTCGTTAAGCGTCTGCCTTCAGCTCAAGTCATAATCCCGGGGTCCTGGGATGGAGCCCTGCATCAGGCTCACTTCTCAGTGGGAAGCCTGCTTCTCCCTTTCCTACTCCCCCTCCTTGTGTTCCCTCTCTTGCTGTGTCTCTGTCAAATAAATAAATAAAACCTTTTAAAAACAAGAAGAAAAGTAATTTATTAGGGTAGTCTAAGTTTCTATAAAAAAAATCAAAACCCCTAAATTCAGCAGCTTAAAGCAATTGATTTCTTGTTCATATAATGATATTCAAGACAGTGGGAACAATTATTTTCCTTATAGTCATTTAGGGACTCAGGCTTCCTCCATCTTGTTGCTCTGTCTTCTTCTTTGTATTAAGCCATTGAAAAGAGAAAGAGCATGGGAACATGCCCATACATCAAGGGGGTTTTATGAGCCATGTCAGAAAGTGACCTCTTACTACCACTCACGTTCAGTTGGAGAGAACTTAAATGTTGACCGACAGCCCCATCTAACTGCAGGGAGGCTAGAGACATACTCTCCATAGTCTAGCTGTAAGCCAAAAATAGGGGAAACTTTTTAGTATAGACTCCTGGTCTCTGTTATGGATAACAAGTATCCCATTGTTCAAAGCACTTTTTTTTTTTTTTAAATTTATTTATTTGTCAGATAGAGAGCACAGGAGTGAGCACAGGCAGACAGAGTGGCAGGCAGAGGCAGAGGGAGAAGCAGGCTCACTGCCGAGCAAGGAGCCCGATGTGGGACTCAATCCCAAGAGGCTGGGATCATGACCTGAGCCGAAGGCAGCCTCTTAACCAACTGAGCCACCCAGGCATCCCTGTTCAAAGCACTTTTAACTGGATTTTCTGCTACTCACACCCAAAGCCTCTAAACAGATACAGAGCTAAAACAAGGAGAGAGAAGAGGAAAGATTACAGAGGACAAAAGACAGGTGGGCTAGATCTGGAAGAATTATTTTTCTTGGAGAAGAGAGCTAGAAACTATGGGTGGAAGGGGAGCAGGAGGGTGGGGTTGAAAGAGAGAATCAGCTACGGCACAGGAAATCAGTGGATGGTTAAGAAAGGAAGGATTTTAATATGTTTTTTCATATACCTTGCCTTTGGATGCTGTTTTCAGTATTTAAAAAAAATTTAGTTGTAACATTTAAGTCAAGAAACACTTTGACTTGTGATGAAATGTATTTTACTTGCTTCACTCTGTTTCTTTAATCATGGCATAAGCCTGAGACTGGACCACATGAGTATCTGGGCTCATAAGGGTTACACAGACATGCATCTAATCTACTCCGCTGGATTGGGCAGCTCTTGGAGGGTGGAGGCATCACTGGAAAAGAATATAGAGGGGGTGAAGATGGGGATAACATGATATTCCCGGGGGGTTAATGAAGACCTCAATTGAAATCTTTAGAAATAGTCTCCACTATCTGAACTGGCTTTGGACATATGGACAGAGGGCGATGATCCAGGCTTCCAAAAGTAGAATACAGATAATCATTGTTATTCTAGCATGCTCTATGGGGATCCTGGATCATAATTATGTCCATATTCTTTCACATGGAGCAAGGAGATCTGAATAGGTCTCCTTATCTTCCAAAGTTATCTTTTCCACTCTCCTCTTGTGATAGAACTTCTATTAAAAAACATTGAAAGTCTTGAAAAAAATTCTACAAAGAACCATTCTTTTTTTTACCGTTGAACCTTTTGCATACACATCTTATTTTGCCCAAAATATTCTCCCCATTCTCCATTTTCACTCAGGTCCTCCTGTCCCAGAATAGTCCTTTTGTCTGCTTAGTCCGAAATTCCTTCTGGAGTAGAATGTCACTTCCTTAAGAAAGCTTACTCTGTTCTCCCTGCGCTGGGCCAGGTGCCCCCCCCCAACAGGTCCTTACAGTACCTTGTTATGCCCAGATCATAAGACTACCACCAAAAAGACCACCGAGAGCCAGACGTTCCGAAATGCAAAAGCAAGGCTTTATTCAGGCGGGCTGCAGCTCGGCCTCGTCCTACACATTGACACAGCCGAGTTCAGGAGGAAGCCCCCGCTGGAATTTTACAGAGATTATATAGGCAATTTTACACGCAAAAAGTACATAGTCACATAGTTACATGTGTAGGTGACCTTGAAAATGATTGGTGTCTGAGGTGACTTAAGCTGTGTTGTCTGAGGAGAGTTGGTCAGTTAGGAAAAACTGCTGACAGGGAGTTTTTCCTTACTGGTTGTTTTTCTATCCTTTGTTAGCATATAGGGCAATAACCCCAATTGGCTCGCACTTGGTCCCTCGTTTACATATGGAGAATCACCCTCTATTGGTTCATGTCCGATTCCCTATTTGCATATGTAGGAACCATTTCTATTGGTTCTTGTCCCCTCCTTTATTTGCATATGTGGGAACCATTTCTATTGGTTCTTGTCCCA